>JASAND010005938.1:5000-11371 GCA_030248195.1 Trissonchulus latispiculum | reverse complement strand
AGAACTTTAGCACAATTTAAATTCCTGAGACACGTTATGCCACTTGGCACGCCTATCTTGTCAATGAGAAAGACCGTCTTTGACTGGACGGAAGGTACCCACACACGGCACGGCAATATTTGTCTTTAAAAATATACCTGCTTTACTGCTTACTTCAGCAAAAGCAATATAAAGTTCTTCCGTGCTCATTAAAGCTGTTTTCTAAAAGCTAGGTGACCAGTAATTAACATATAAACAGAAAAGCACCGCAAATGCTTTTCTAACCAGAGTCAAACAAGCCCAAACTCTAAACCTGTTGTCACAACAAATCAAATACGCGTTTGCATATTAGGTACCTTAAGTTTGCTAATCATGATTGGTTAAAAGAAGTGTCTACTGAGGAGGAAGCTGGTGTCTATCATACTGACATGTATTTTGGAACAGACGGAATGATCTTAGCAAGAAGCCCTTCTTCTAATCGATCTATTATCTGTCAAATTCAGGACAAGAGTGAATCAGTCTGTTCAACCTCAGGTAACATACTACGTTGCTGATCCTTGCCCTGATGCATAGGAGTTAACAGTAATGAAAGTTTAGAGTTTGAATGCTATGCCAGTGCTTGCGATTACAATCAAAATCAGGGCAAGCTTGGCGAAAAATTATATTCCTTTTTCTAGTTTTGGGGTCAGCGGCGACGTTGACTTTAAAGGACTATACAAAATGATAGATACAATAGTGTTAGATTTTTTATTTGTAAAATGCTCTCAGTACAAAATGTATGAAAGCGAAACAGTTAGCATGAAAGAGAACCTATTATCAAGTCTTTACATCAAGACAAGTGACTGTCCAAATAACGTAAACGTTTAGATAAAAGTTCTGAATATGTCAAAGGTCGCACTTTGTTCAAGCTATGGACTGGATGCTCTATTCAATTTTGTGATAACTGATGAAATGAGTCTAGAGGAAGTACGTGATTTTGTTTTCTTAATTTTGGACAACATGGCTATATCGGACTTGAGAAGATACTTTCAGAACGCTTTCAAGTTGTACTTAGAGTACAGTTCAACTAAGGTTGTGACAAGCGTCACACTCTTAAGTTATCAGCTAGCAGACATATTAATCTGCACGGTGACGGCTAACCCTCCACAAATAGGAACGACCCCAGCGACAAAACCCATAACACACGGCCCAGTTGACATTTGTATAAGCTCACGCGCTTGGATGTTTGCGCAATGTGCTGAAGCTGAAAATAGCAGCTGGCCATAAACACATATCATACAAGCGAGTGTGCGTTCACAAATGTGCACTGGGTACTCATTTGTAGGATGGTAACTGGGGCCGAATTTGTGGGGGTCACCCGTGATTGTGCAGATCATGTCACCGGCCAAATAACTAAGTGTGTGACGCTGTCACAATTTTAGTTACTATGTGCTCTTGGTTGTACCTGCGATAAGATTTACAAAACTGAACAGCTCATTCATTAATAAGAAAAAGATCTGAAACCACATCATTTCCATTCTGTTGTTTTGTCATGCAGTCACGCCCTTAATTTTACTACTTGAACTTCAATGGCTAAATTAATAACGTTTTAAAGAAACACCTTACGTTTATCCTATGTACTGGTCGGGTTGATAGGGAAATGTCTTTAGAAAAATTTGCAAGCATACTACAAGTATGTTGCAATGGACGAGAGACGTGCTGAAAAGTTCACCTGGGCCATCGCTGCTTTAGAAGCTGGTATGAGCACGATTCTACATAGCAACGATGGCAAACAAACAATTCCTAGCAACATATTGTTGGACTGTACCATCAGTGGACGGCGATGTACACCGTGAGCCTTTCATTTGGACATTTTCTATGCCAACGAAATTGAATAATTAAAATAAGAAAATAAATTAAATAAAACGATCAACATGTTGACGACCTATTAATATGTTACCGGTACGAGGATTAATGCAATTATATTTGCTGTATGTTTTAAGCCTCCTCCCTAGCTATTATTGTTTGATTCTTTTAGTTATGCAGTTAATAAGCACAATTGCTAGCTTTTTAAAATATTTAATCTTTGTTTTAAGCCGAACAATTAATTGCAAATAACTCAGAACAATTACCTTGTTGTGTACAGTCATATGTAAATGTTTAATTAACTTGATTATTTTTATATAATTTTATATTATCATTAGCATAATTTTATTATTTTTCATTTTATTTATTTAATCTATTTATTTAATATATTTTATTTTCTATTTATATATTTTTCTATATTTTCATATCATTTTTATATCATTTTTGCACCATGTACATTGTGTCAGTAAAAGTTAATCGCTAAGACTGCCGTTTAGTTCTCAGCTACGAGCGTACTACGACGAAAACCAAGGTGACTGTTTCACGCTTGTTCCCGAAACAGAAATTTTTGAAGGTGGAGAAGCAGACGGTAACGGGAATCCTTCTTGCGGCTTAGTTTAGATTATTACAGTGTACCTAATGATTAGCTTCCTTACGAATACATCCATGGCTTTGATATATTACCATCTTGTTTGAGATTGTGTTAGCTGATTTATTGTGTACATGATTTGAACGCAATTGTGTTAGTGTTGCGCGTCGAATCGCAACACAAATCTAACACCAAACGGAGAATTTGAGGTCAACATATGTTTTGTTTATCTTCAACACACTATTGGGCAAAACGGTATTTATTTTATTCTTACACCTATATGCTTTAGCTGACGTTGCTAACATTGTAGGAATTCACATGAGATTGAACATAACGGCACCTCCGGTGCTCTTTTATGCCTCGAGAAGCCAAGGCTCCAAAATCGTTTTGCACAACAAAGATGTGGTGGCCAATCCGTTAGTGGACGGTTTTGCTCTGTCGGGGAATGAGCACACCAGCTTCAGTTGCAATTTTGTATGTATGTATTCATGACGCGAGTTATGTCGTCTCAATGAAATCTTTTGCTAGAAACATTTTATGAAAATTAGTTTTTGCTGTTATGGTCGTATTGTTCTACAACTAAGGAGTGTTCATGACACTCTCGGATAATCTTCCGATATCGTAGAATTCACACAGTCGGATGTCTGCAGCTACTTCTAAAGCATGATTACTGACATTATTTGTGTCAATTAACCTTGTGACATGGGATGATCCAACTGGGGACACATGTGTAGAGTACGTATAATAATGTTAGTTTCAAATTTAACTGTCCTTTTAGGTAGAGGAAAAAAGGTTGGGTCGGCCATATGGGGATTGTGTTGGCATCGATCAGTTGGGAACTCGCTACACCATTGAGGTGACTTTAAAATTTTAAACTACATTTAATGAAATTTTAAACTCTAATTTAAATTTAAAAGTTTTCTCTTTCTTAAGAATATTCAGCCATTCAAATGGTTCTACAGTATCGTCGTGTTTGTTTCCTATAAATATGGACTTTACAAAGGCATGAAGGAATGTTCTAACGTATTTAAGGTTACAAATATTTTGACGGAAGTTTGCCTGTTACCAAGAATTCAAAGTAAACAAAAATATCGTTAACACTAAACATACAGTAATCTATTAAGAGTGTGCTGCAGACATTCATCTTTAATAAGTCATTGCACAGCCGAGTTGTTTCCTGAATGTCTTTGGATTAAAATATTTTCATTGCTACCGAGTGCCGACACATGAAATGTCTGAAAACGATTATACATTTATTATTAATCTGTGGGTGCGTCAGTTTAACCTCCACAGCGAGTAGTAGCTTTAGAGATTGAGGGTTAACAATTTTTCAAGTTTTCACAATTAGAATATTCAGACCACTTTAAAAACTTTTACATCCTTAGGTCTTCGGAAGCATGGGTTTCCAGACTTTTCGAAACACTCGGGAAAGGTAGGAGATATAAAAATAATATGTTTCTGAAACAATGGAACGATTCTAGAAAGTCAAATAACCATAAAATATCCATAACATTTTTGAAATACTTTACACAGCTAGAAAATCTTTTGAAACAAAAATTTTTAAAAATCATAAACTGTAAGCAATTTTTAAGTAGTTTCTCCAAAATCTCCTGGAACACTTTGCATTAACTGTGTACTTTAATCTGACATACCTGTGTAGGCGCGATCCGCGATTTCCTACAGTTTACCCATAGGCGCGATCCGCGATTTCCTACAGTTCACCCAGTGCAAAACCACTTTGGCAAACAGTTTAGTTTATTTTATTTAAGTCCTGCATGTTATCATGCTATCAGAAACATGTAAAGGAACAGTGTGACTGCCTCATTTATATCAACGGCCACAGCAACTATTCGGCATGCCACGAAAGTACCGACCATTGTAAGCTCCAGAAGTTTTGGTAAAATTGTAGTGTATAGCAAAAAATGCCACTAGTAATTCTGACAAGGAGACTGAATTGGGTTATGAAAAAATATCAAGGCAATGATTAACTGAAACATGGTTGATTCGAATTTGATTGAGTAATATTGCATTCCTTTCTACGAAATGAACTGTAAAATCTACTGTTAAGGTAATAGTTTCAGTAGTTACGAAAGATCGTCCATCGTTGTTGTACAATAAGTATAATAATGTTTAGAATACGTTTAATGTTCCTGCGTTTCTGTTTAGTTATGTAGACTGACAGAAACATACATTTCTTTTCTTTTCATGCAAAGGGCCTTGCTTATGGTCTAAAGCAGGAAGCTTTCATGAAAATATTGGAAACTGGCAAAGAATCTGTCATTGCCCACTTCCTTGTCGGTGAGTATCTAAATCTAAAAAGATTTGTTAGATGACCAGATATGTGCAGGACGAGAACTTGGAGGGAGGCCGCCGGAATACCGGATTCTTCAGGTTTCTTGCCCAATTGAATACTGAAATATACAAACACATTTGTTCATTTCCCTACTTATTCAGTTTTTATTGTGCCGAATATGCCAATTTGATTATCAGCCCCAATTATAGTTTTTGATACGAGCACTTGCTACTCATTATTTTTCTTTTTTCCTCAGTAGTGTTGTTGCCCGGTCGGTTTTTTGACTCGCCCGGCCGGACTCGGCCGGCCGAGCTTGTGAACCCAGCCGGCCGGCCGAGTGATAAAAACCGGCCGGCCGGCCGGTACCTGTTCTGCCCTATTTTTCGTGTATTTTGCAAAATTGTTAGCATTAAGTGATACATACAGTTACTCTTGGTTATGTATAACCGATAAAATCAAGTAGTGCCCTTTTTCTGAAGACCGGCCGGCAAGGTTTTCCACGGCCGGCCAACAACTGTTCTCCTCAGCATCTTAAACATCTGTCTGCTTAAACAGGAGTTTTTGGACTGTATATTCTATTGCACGATGGAAGGAACCCTGGTTAAATACGATGTTTTCATATCCTTAAGCAATGGTATAGGTTGTAATTCAAAACCGCGTTCAAGATTTAATAGTTTTTTGAAGAAAATTAATTTCTTCTTTGCGAAGAAGGAAGCTTTGTACTTTTTGTGTGCTATTTGAACTTGTAACACTTATGTGGATTGTTATTTCAATTTAATTTCCATTTTGCATTTTGCCTAAGAAGCGTCACGTTTCGGTATGCTGACAGAGCTATTCTCTCATCTTCTAGATACCAGTTTCTTGATGTCACACGAACGACTACTCAGCTGTCGGTAGGTTTAAATTTCATGCTTGTTACTATTTCTGTTTCTCAAAAAATTTCATTTTGTTACTCTTACTGCTTTGTTATTTCCCATACATGTGCTTGAGGGGTTTGGGGGAGGGGCGTTCACCCCCCCCGACCTGGACCTCACCCCCAGAATTTTCCCGGTATTTTGGGCAAGCCATCCGGTTCACTCCCCCAGAACTTCCCCTCCTGCACATGTCTGTTTTGGACTATTGTAGAACAGTTAGTATAATGTTTAAATGGCTGTATGCCTATTCAAAAACGTGTCACTACAGTTTGGGAACGAATTCCAACTTAAGCTTGATTCGATTGTGCCTGGGTGGCTCAATCGGTAGAGCGTCGGTCTAGTTAACCGAAGGTGGCCCGAATTTTTCGGGTCTGTGGTGCTGTAGTGACAACTTTCTTTCTTTCGTCTATTATCTCGTATCTTTCTCCTTACAAGTGAAACGGGAAGACATATCAGTCAATTAACTAATGACTGCATTTGCATTTGTTCTAGGGCGAAGTCTTCAAAAATGGGTGACGTCTTGAGCTTGTGTAAAATTGTTTCATTAGACACTACTCGCACAAGCGTGCGCACACACTCACACACACACACACACACACACACACACACACACACACACACACACACACACACACACACACACACACACACACACACACACACACACACACACACCCACAACGCCCCCCCCCCCCCCCCCCCCCCCCCCCCCCCCCCCCCCCCCCCCCCCCCCCCCCCCCCCCCCCCCCCC
>JASAND010005938.1:0-2500 GCA_030248195.1 Trissonchulus latispiculum | reverse complement strand
CTAATTATCCCAAATTTACGCTAATTATAATGAGGATAACCATGAAATCTTGAAGCTAATTATCCTGAGGCTAATTATCACGAATCGAAGCTAATTGCTATGTGACTAATTATCGCAAGTCGAAGCTAATTGTCATGAGGCTGATTACCACAAATATGAATAATGAGGATAATTATGAAATCTTGAAGCTAATTATCCTGAGGCTAATTTTCACGAATCGAAGCTAATTGCTATGTGACTAATTACCGCAAATCGAAGCTTATTGTCGTGAGGCTGATTATCACAAATTGAAGCTAGCTATGATGAGGATAATTATGAAATCTTGAAGCTAATTATCCTGAGGCTAATTATCACAAATCGAAGCTAATTATCAAAATTGATGCTAATTATCATGATGCTAATTATCACGAATCGAAGCTAATTTTTATGAGGCTAATTATGAGGCTACTTATGAAATCTTGAAGCTGATTATCCTTAGGCTAATTATCGCAAATCGAAGCTAATTATCACAAGGCTAATTATCACAAATCGAAGCTAATTGCTATGTGACTAATTATGGCAAGTCGAAGCTAAGTTTCATGAGGCTGATTACCATAAATATGAATAATGAGGCTAATTATGAAATCATGAAGCTGATTATCCTTAGGCTAATTATCACAAATCGAAGCTAATTATCAAAAATTGATACTATTTATGATGATGCTAATTATCGCAAATCGACGCTAATTACCATGAGGCTAATTATGGGGCTAATTATGAAATCTTGAAGCTGATTATCCTGAGGCTAATTATCGCAAATCGAAGCTAATTATCACGAGGCTAATTATCACAAATCGTAGCTAATTGCTATGAGGCTAATTATCGCAAGTCGAAGCTAAGTTTCATGAGGCTGATTACCAGAAATATGAATAATGAGGCTAATTATGAAATCTTGAAGCTTATCATCCCGAGCCTAATTATCACAAATTGAAGCTAATTATAATGAGGATAATTACGAAACCTTGAAGCTAATTATACTGAGGCTAATCATCACAAATCGAAGCTAATTATCAAAAATTGATGCAAATTATCATGAGGCTAAATGTCGCAAATCGACGCTAATTATCATGAGTCTAATTATCACGAATCGAAGCTAATTGCTATGTGACTAATTATCGCAAGTCGAAGCTAATTGTCATGAGGCTGATTACCAGAAGTATGAATAATGAGGCTAATTATGAAATCTTGAAGCTGATTATCCTTAGGCTAACTATCGCAAATCGAAGCAATTGTCATGAAGCTAATTATCACAAATCGAAGCTAATTGCTATGAGGCTAATTATCGCAAGTCGAAACTAATTTTCATGAGGCTGATTACCAGAAATATGAATAATGAGGCTAATTATGAAATCTTGAAGCTTATTATCCTGAGCCTAATTATCACAAATCGAAGCTTATTGTCGTGAGGCTAATTATCACAAATCGAAGCTAATTGCTATGTGATTAATTATCGCAAGTCGAAGCTAATTGTCATGAGGCTGATTACCACAAATATTAATAGTGAGGATAATTATGAAATCTTGAAGCTAATTATCCTGAGGCTAATTATCACAAATCGAAGCTAATTATTAAAAATTGATACTAATTATCATGAGGCTAATTATCGCAAATCGAAGCTAATTATCACGAGGCTAATTATTACAAATCGAAGCTAATTGCTATGAGACTAATTATCGCCAGTCAAAGCTAATTATTATGAGGCTGATTACCAGAAATATGAATAATGAGGCTAATTGTCGCAAATCGACGCTAATTATCATGAGGCTAATTATCACGAATCGAAGCTAATTGTCGTGAGGCTAATTATCCCAAATTTACGCTAATTATAATGAGGATAACTATGAAATCTTGAAGCTAATTATCCTGAGGCTAATTATCACGAATCGAAGCTAATTATCAAAATTGATGCTAATTATCATGATGCTAATTATCACGAATCGAAGCTAATTTTTATGAGGATAATTATCGCAAGTCGAAACTAATTTTAATGAGGCTGATTACCAGAAATATTAATAATGAAGCTAATTATGAAATCTTGAAGCTGATTATCCTTAGGCTAATTATCGCAAATCGAAGCTAATTATCACAGATGCTAATTATCGCAAATCGAAGCTAATTATCACAAGGCTAGTTGTCACAAATCGAAGCTAATTGCTATGTGACTAATTATGGCAAGTCGAAGCTAATTATCATGAGGCTGATTACCAGAAATATGAATAATGAGGCTAATTATGAAATCTTGAAGCTTATTATCCAGAGGCTAATTATCACAAATCGAAGCTAATTATCAAAAATTGATACTAATTATGATGATGCTAATTATCGCAAATCGACGCTAATTACCATGAGGCTAATTATGAAATCTAAGCTGATTATCCTGAGGCTAATTATCGCAAATCGAAAGCTAATTATCATGAGTCTAATTATCACAAATCGAAGCTAATTGCTATGAGGCTAATTA
>JASAND010005937.1:0-24252 GCA_030248195.1 Trissonchulus latispiculum | reverse complement strand
CTAGTGACAAATCTTCCGGCAGGGTAATGAAGGTCAGCACTTCGAAGCAACGGCCTCCGAAGAAACCTTGCCGAAACCGTTCTAATGGCACTAGCACTATGTCTCAGCGATCTAATTGGAAATTTTATTGGACGACCCTTGTGGCTCCACAACACCCTATGCTCTGTCTATCAGATGAAGGAAAGTCATTTTGGCGGTTGCCTGAACCGTTGCAGTGTGGCATGACCTATACTGAGTCAGATGCGCAACCATTTGCGACCGACGTCCTACTCTATAAACGTAATTACGTTCAGTATAAATCTGCTGCTTACAAGTGTGCCAAAGTTAAACAAAGAAAAGAAGTTTTCACGTATTTCTTTGCTACCTACCGTTTGGAAGAAGATAAGAAAACAAGCGTTCGTGTGGATGCCGACGAGTGCTTTAGTATGAAGGAATGGCACAAGTGTGCCGAAGGACCACTGAAGAAAATCGGTGAACTGTATGAAACAGAACTGTACCTAGAATGGTGGTTTCCAGGTATTGATTGTTGCAAATGGCGAACCTTTGAAGTCACTAACTGTTACCTGCACAAGGCTGTGGTGTATAAACGCCATCATTCAGATCAAACGGAGAGTTCAGCCGGTGATGTAAGTAATTATGACTATTCAGCAGGCAGTTGTCCGCTTAAAGATTGTACACATTTGTTATGGGATGTTCATAAGGATGAAAGCTGCGAGTTTCTCCCATGGAAACCGATGCCTGGACTTCAGTGGGACACTAATTGGCTGTCAGAAAATGGTAATTTGGCTCTTACCTTCACACATGGATGGACGTCTAAGGATTGTGACGGGAAGGCGATTCGTATCAGCGATCAGGGAATTCCGTTTAGCATACTGTCACAACGCTTGTACTGGCTGCAACGTAGATTATTTCCGTTCTAAATGGCAAACTGTTAAGTCCATAGATGAAGGTTATGATGACGCACCCCTGGAAGTGTTAGACGAAGCTACTCTACAAAGAGTATTAAACCCAAACAATGCTGGGCAAGTACAAACATGGGCCAAAACCCATGGAATTGTTACTAGCGATATCCTTGAAGTTCACTTCAGGAGATCACGATGAAGGAAGCTCATCACAGTAAATTCGCTTTCGAACAATAAACGCCGTCTGCAAAATCTCAGCGAATACACTAGAAACTCTGAAGGCTGATTTGTTGTCAAATCAAACCTTAGCTGTAAGAGCGGTTCTCCTGCGCGCTTATGTTTATGCACGAGCCGTAGGTATGGCAGTTGAGGTTTGACCATGCCAACCACTAAGAGTACTGGTTGACTTCAATGTACGACTCCTGCACAAGGGAGATTCCGATAAAATTCCGCTATAATAGCCAGGAGCACCTTGGATTCATGGATGTAGTAACTAACATCGTTCAGACTCATGGACTGCCTGCCGAATGTAGTCATAGCAAGGAAATTCCTTTTTTGCTGCAGAATAAGACTTTGCTGTATAAGCCAGATGGAACGTATACGGAATTGCGCGATATTCCCTCTCTACGAATTTTTGATTGGAATTATACATCATCGTGGACCTTTGAGCCCACTATTTTTCATCAAATTGTGATGTACAACTGGAGTGTACAACTCCAAACACAAATATCGCTGAATGAACTCATGGGGGAATTAGTTTTCCAACGGAACATCTTTGACTCGCTTGGTCTAAAGGTTCTTCAGGGCTATTCTCCAGCACCAGGTTCTCGGAACTTCGTTTCATGGACCATGGTTATTTAGGTTTCTTGCATGGCCTTTCATTCAATTGGTTCCAAGTATGGACATTTTTAGTGTGCTTGTATGTCACTTTTAGGATCATCATTGCCCACTGTCTGCCGAATGGCATGCAGATGATAATGAGTCTCAACATGGGAAGGTTGCTGTCTATGCTGCGTTCAGGTTTTGACTCTGTCACTCGTCGTTTTGACAATGTACGTACACGGATTACTAGCCGACGGCGTCGGGGAGCTGACTCTGAGACGGAGACTTCTCAAGTACTTTGTCCGAAGCTTCGGATTTGAACCTATTCCCCTCTTGGAGTTACCAGTGGACGAATTACCTCGTTCCTCTCGTTCCAGATCAGTCGGTAGGAAAGGAAAGACTCGTGCGCCAACAGCTGCTCCTCTATTTCAAATGTTGAGTTCCCCACCTATTCTGGAACCGTAGTGACCCCGGAATTTCAGTCCATGCATCATTCAGAACCTGAATTGGGAGTCTTTTGAATATTCGGCCCTCCGCTGAGTACGACCGAGCATGGATCTATCTCCTCTCTTTCTGTGACGCCCCCTCCGACTTACGGGTCCTTGCAAAATTTACCTACTACGACTCGATATTTGTCAAATTCTATTTCCACCACTGCAACGCGACCTCCCATTTTTACTTGGTCACATACGGCCTCTTCAGGATCCGACCCTTCTCCCTGGTCTGTAAATTATTACTATGATTCTATTCCGTCTATGTTGTCTTCCCCATCTTCAACGTGGGACACTTTTTCTATAGAAGGTCATGTGCAACCCCGTTATCCCACTGGGGCTGGGAGATCCCCTACGCCTACCAAATTTTCACCCCTTTTTACTTTCAAGAGAGGTACAAACGTATGTTCGTTTCTGTTACAATTTTACTTGTTTCAATTACCTTGGGGTCACCGGCTAGTTCCAGATTCTCCGCGTTATGCTCGTCCGGGTATTTGTTCTCAGTGTGGGCAACCGGCAGCACGTTCCTATGAAAGAGGGGATATTTTT
Organism: Trissonchulus latispiculum; assembly: GCA_030248195.1. Taxonomy (NCBI): domain Eukaryota; kingdom Metazoa; phylum Nematoda; class Enoplea; order Enoplida; family Ironidae; genus Trissonchulus; species Trissonchulus latispiculum. The sequence goes on along the minus strand of JASAND010005937.1, from coordinate 21,488 downwards.
CTGTCAACCCCCCCCCTAATTTTCTTGATGTGACTTTTACGGGGTCGCCATATTCAAACCTATCAGAAAATTCTCGTATTTTGGCTGAAGCTATAGTTTCGGATGTTTCGTTTTGGCGTTGAGACCCTGTTGATAGATGTCTTCGTTCTCAAAACCCTATTCCCTAGAAAGGGTAAAACAACCTCCGGTTTTGTTAGATTTTTCTGCTATCTGTGTTATGTACTTACTGTTTTCTTAAATTGTGTTTTCTATACTAATTAATTTGTAATATTTGTTTTCTTCTGCATGTTTGGGGGTTTACTCTTAAAACCACCTTAAAATATAGCATAATTTTCTAAGATTCTTATAAATTTATTGGATTTATATTTTGTTTAGATATTCCAAATCTTCTCTCCAGTGTTCCTCTGGTGCGCTCGTCATCTTCGTGGGTCTGTAAGTTTTCTACTGATTTCTTCAAATGTCAAATTCACCACCGTCGGCGTCCCGAGCTATCGAAGTGGTCTCAGACCTTGATTCCTCCACGGAGGTTCTAAGCCAAAATTCTCCTCCCTCCCTTCCAGTCGTAAGAAATTCTGTTCCCGTAATTACGACAAATTCGGCCTCGTCCTCCCTGCCAAATTTGCCTACCTTGCAACGGGCACCACATGCGCTCCATATTTTCGCAGGAGCATTCTTATCCCATTCCAATTCGCCCTCGACAACCAGTTGGGGACTTCACTCCCCCTAGACATTTTGTTCAAAATTTCTCCCCACCTTTTGTCCCACGGGTGGTTCGTCCGGTTGCATCTCCACAGGAGCCTCCTGTCCGAATTTTTTTCAGGTACCCAATACCTGTCGGGCGCGTGCATCCTTACTTGGTTCCTCGCCCTATTTCGCCACGTCCACCACCCACACGGCCACCTCCTGGCGTTCCAAAAATAGTGGCGCTACATCAAACCCCACCGGGGTATGTTTCCGGGCCTATTTCTCCGGAATTCTCCAGGATTGATAATTGCCCAACTTGTGGCCAACGGGCTCCACGTATCTTCCATCGACGAGAATTCACCATGATGTACCATGGTTCGGGGGTCACTACGAATACCAGGTTCGGGGTACCAGGTAACATTCGTCCACTCCATCCAGCTTTCGGATCGGACACTTCCTATTGGTGGTGGGATTCCATCCACCAGTGTATGCGCCCTCGATCGCGGTGAGACAGTATCGGAGGAACACTGGTCACTGAAATTTTGGCTTTTGGAACTGATTTCTCTTTGTGTTCCCCACGGGCCCATGTCATTCCTCCAGTGAAGCTTTTGGTATTTGTTTTGTGTGTAATTTTGTTCCGTATTTGCTACTGTGGGCGTATATGTAAATTTTATTTTTTCTCTTTCGCAGTGAACTTTCTGGTAATTTCGTGGCTTACCTTAAAAGTCTTTAAAATTCTGTAAAATGCAAGGTGAATCAGACCAGTCAGCGGAGCCCAGTGCTCCCGGAGGTGATGCTCACCAGGGCGAATCAGCTCCGGAGGAGAGTGATCAGCCCTCCACAGTCGAAATTTTTCTCGAAACAGTACCGGATGGTCCAAAGCCGTCGGGCTCTGCTACTCCGGGGTGCTCTACTTGGGGTCAGGCTGCCAGCTTTCCCCCTAACCTGTCGGGAAGCCAGCGCCCGCGCCGTTGTGCGGGTAGCGGATCCTCGTCTGGTTCAGTGGCGAATCCAGTCTTGCGCCGTGCAGCAGAGGCAGCAGCTAGGTCCTCTAATGAGCCAAAAACTAACACGAATCCCCCCTTACTCAAGATGAGCTTGACGACAAATTAGTATCTACCTCAGTCCATTCCTTGTCAATCCCGGCCCTCATTGAATCCCAGGAACTTCGTAGCTGGGAGGATTCTGTACAGACCTGGGCGAGGGCTAAAAGCTACGATGATGACCAGAAAGCTAAGATGGTTCCAGTGTTCCTTCGGGAGCAAGCTTCCAAGAAATACCTAGATCTTAATCCTGCTGTCAAACTTGACTATGGTCAACTCAAAACACAACTCTTCACTCTCTTGGAAGATAAGGAGGCAGAAATGATGGCTGGGTTTGGGTTAGCGGCCCGTCAACAGCGACCTAATGAGTCAATTGCCGACTTTGCGTGGCAGTTGCAGAAACTGGCCGATTATGGTTTTCCGGCGCTTGACGCTGCAGGCAAAGAAAGTTTCCTCCATAAGTACTTTCTACCGAATTTGAATCCCTATTATCAGCGGGCCTTGCTTCCGCTGAATCCAGCTAACTTCCAGGATGCTGTTAGAAAAGCTCAACAGCTTGAAGCTCTTGAGGCTATCAGGTCGCAGACACTGACGGTGGGTCTTGCTGCAGTTTCCACCATGCCTGTGAATGCTGTTGCCGCGGCTTTCATGTCCCCGGTTACGACTACACCTCCAGTTGGAGGCTATTCTAGTAGTGGAGCCCAGAATGGTCAGATTCAGAAACTGCAACAGTCGCTGGAGCAGTTGCAGGAGCAAGTGAAAGCGACAGCTGGCGTTTAGTCAGAATTCCAGAAGATACGAGCCCCCTCCACGGCTTGGTAGTAACAGTAGGACCTCATATAACGAGGGAAGAGCTGCAAGGAGACCGTTTACAATGGATAGCCGCACCGTATGTAACTACTGTGGCAGTCCAGGGCACTATGCCTCTGCCTGTCGTCGTAGGGACTCGGCTCCACCAAGGACATTTGCGCCTGCGCAGCAGAGGAGTCCGCCAGTGGCGGGTGGAAATCGTAGTCATCGGAAAGGACCTTCATCGTTTGGAAATGGTGGCAGCAGACCGCAGATAAACTCGCTGGTGTCGCCACTTATTAACCAGCATGCAACAAGCAGTGGGGAAACTGTTACTGATCGTCTAGACAGAGCGAATTATGAACTTCAGCAAGATTTGGTAAGAGACCGGGAAACCAATCAGTTGTTGATGGAGCAAAACCAAGGACTGTCCGCCCAACTAAGTGAACGACAGTCTGCGGCACAAATTGTATCAACCATCACTAGTGACAAATCTTCCGGCAGGGTAATGAAGGTCAGCACTTCGAAGCAACGGCCTCCGAAGAAACCTTGCCGAAACCGTTCTAATGGCACTAGCACTATGTCTCAGCGATCTAATTGGAAATTTTATTGGACGACCCTTGTGGCTCCACAACACCCTATGCTCTGTCTATCAGATGAAGGAAAGTCATTTTGGCGGTTGCCTGAACCGTTGCAGTGTGGCATGACCTATACTGAGTCAGATGCGCAACCATTTGCGACCGACGTCCTACTCTATAAACGTAATTACGTTCAGTATAAATCTGCTGCTTACAAGTGTGCCAAAGTTAAACAAAGAAAAGAAGTTTTCACGTATTTCTTTGCTACCTACCGTTTGGAAGAAGATAAGAAAACAAACGTTCGTGTGGATGCCGACGAGTGCTTTAGTATGAAGGAATGGCACAAGTGTGCCGAAGGACCACTGAAGAAAATCGGTGAACTGTATGAAACAGAACTGTACCTAGAATGGTGGTTTCCAGGTATTGATTGTTGCAAATGGCGAACCTTTGAAGTCACTAACTGTTACCTGCACAAGGCTGTGGTGTATAAACGCCATCATTCAGATCAAACGGAGAGTTCAGCCGGTGATGTAAGTAATTATGACTATTCAGCAGGCAGTTGTCCGCTTAAAGATTGTACACATTTGTTATGGGATGTTCATAAGGATGAAAGCTGCGAGTTTCTCCCATGGAAACCGATGCCTGGACTTCAGTGGGACACTAATTGGCTGTCAGAAAATGGTAATTTGGCTCTTACCTTCACACATGGATGGACGTCTAAGGATTGTGACGGGAAGGCGATTCGTATCAGCGATCAGGGAATTCCGTTTAGCATACTGTCACAACGCTTGTACTGGCTGCAACGTAGATTATTTCTGTTCTAAATGGCAAACTGTTAAGTCCATAGATGAAGGTTATGATGACGCACCCCTGGAAGTGTTAGACGAAGCTACTCTACAAAGAGTATTAAACCCAAACAATGCTGGGCAAGTACAAACATGGGCCAAAACCCATGGAATTGTTACTAGCGATATCCTAGAAGTTCACTTCAGGAGATCACGATGAAGGAAGCTCATCACAGTAAATTCGCTTTCGAACATTAAACGCCGTCTGCAAAATCTCAGCGAATACACTAGAAACTCTGAAGGCTGATTTGTTGTCAAATCAAACCTTAGCTGTAAGAGCGGTTCTCCAGCGCGCTTATGTTTATGCACGAGCCGTAGGTATGGCAGTTGAGGTTTGACCATGCCAACCACTAAGAGTACTGGTTGACTTCAATGTACGACTCCTGCACAAGGGAGATTCCGATAAAATTCCGCTATAATAGCCAGGAGCACCTTGGATTCATGGATGTAGTAACTAACATCGTTCAGACTCATGGACTGCCTGCCGAATGTAGTCATAGCAAGGAAATTCCTTTTTTGCTGCAGAATAAGACTTTGCTGTATAAGCCAGATGGAACGTATACGGAATTGCGCGATATTCCCTCTCTACGAATTTTTGATTGGAATTATACATCATCGTGGACCTTTGAGCCCACTATTTTTCATCAAATTGTGATGTACAACTGGAGTGTACAACTCCAAACACAAATATCGCTGAATGAACTCATGGGGGAATTAGTTTTCCAACGGAACATCTTTGACTCGCTTGGTCTAAAGGTTCTTTAGGGCTATTCTCCAGCACATTGATCGTGGCCCTGGTACTCCTGGGGTCACGACCTCCAGTCTGTTTCCTACTTCTGCTCCACCTATGACAACTCCTCTTCCAATCTCTACTCCGATTCGAGCAAAACTTCCACCGCAGTCGACTCCTGTTCCTCAGACTTCGGGGCGGATGACCCCGGTAGCTCAACCCCCATTGTTCCCTGTGTCTACGGCTCAGGCTCCGGTCCTCCGTCTACGACAGGAGGGGATGATTCCCCCCCTTCCGCCCTCCTCCCTCTGTACCTCCGCGCTTTTCTACTCCCCAGCGGACTACCCAGTTGGCATTTCCCCAGCTTCAGACGTTTCTGTTCCAGTTTCCGGGCTCAATGAAACTATTCGCCACCTTATTCAAGATTCATTTTTTCAACTTTTGCCTGATATTGGTACCCCGGATCAACTTTTTGCTTTGGAACAGTATGGGTTATCCCAACTTCAGATTTTTGACAAATTGGGTACCCCTCCCCCCTGAAAACTGTTAGCTTTTATTCACGCTGCTCTTAAAATTGGTCCCTCTCTTATGCCAAATTTATTTAAGACCTTGTATCCGGAACCCCCCGTTAACCCCCTCCCCTTACTCGAGGCGTCGGCCGGAGGTCTGCTGTCACACCCGATCCCGAGCTCCCGTCTGCTTCGACAGTGCAGGTCATGGGTGTCTCTGATCTGCCTGGCCCGTCCCATCGTCCGGATGTTCCGAACATCTTGGATGTTCCTATGCAAGAGGAGCCGGTTGTTCAGCTTCACTTTGGGCCTCCGCAACCTCCACCTCTTCAGGTTGCTCCCTACTCTATTTCGCCATTTGCAAATCTTCCGGCAGATAGAACAGTTGTTTGGCCTACATCTCACTTTCTGTTTCCATCTAAATTAGTTCTGGATCTGACTGCCTTGGTAGCGGGGTCTCTCTAATCCGAGGGGACTCCTACGATCATAGTTGACCGACCCCCGGAGTACATTGTTCAATCTCCGGCAGGTCCTTATAAGGCGACTAAGATTATTCGAGCTCGAGGTCTTGTTCAGATTCCTCCGGAGTTGCAGAAATTCAACGAGTGTCCTCCAAATTTTGCGGGTTCTGAAAAGCAGTAGCCTTGCGGCACCCAGCCATTTACTGGCCCTCAGCGGATTGATGAAGCTTTTTGGCCGGCTGGTCACTATCTGATCCACCACTATCCAAACATGGTTCCTTTTCGGATTTATTCGGAGCCATACTGGCAAATTGCTCATCTTCCGGATCTCCAGTCTAAGATCGACGGCTTTTCTTTGAATCCCTACTTTATCGCCATCTACAATTTTTGGGATCAGGTTCTTCGTCGTAATGAAATTCCTTTTGGGGTGGCTGATACTGTTTATGATAACTTTCTGAAGTGTACTCAAAATCTCTTTCCGGGGGCGGAGGTGCGCTGCACCCTTCTGGAGCACAAGTTTGTCACTTCGGACGGGTCCCTTTACCCGACTTTGGATCGCTATCGCTGGACAGTCCATTTCGACTTTCCTCCGATTTACTGTCGGGGCATCCTCGAATTTGAGTCTTTTAGACTAGTGGGCCAGGCTGCTAACTTGTGGGCTGCGACTGCAGCTGCAGCGGCTAAAATTTTTTCGTTTATTAATATTTATCCTACATTTTTGATGGCTCGCGGCCCACCTTGCAAATATGTAAAATTCATTACCAAGATCACCAAAGATCTCGAAACTTTGGCTGAGGACACAGTCATGCGAGTCTGGTCCCATTCTCTCAACCAGGCTCATAAAGCCCCGATGAACTGTCAGGTCATCTGGTTCAAGGGACCTAGTTCGATTGCCTCGAACATGTGGATCGTTCAGCCTGACCCTTTGTCAAATTCAAAGGACCCGGCCTATATTCAGTGGGGTGAAGACGAGTTCGGTACCTCCGAACAACTTTACCACTGTTGCAAATTTGAGGACTGGCTTGGGATTAAGGAACCAGCTCGGGTAGTGGCTTCTCTGGAATGCCCTTTCCAGGCTAAATATTTGGCCGAGGAATTTGTGGCTAAATGGATTCCTAAAGAATCCGTTTTGCGCAAGATGTGGCACGCAAAACCTGGTCCGGACTCACTGATTCGAGCACTTCTGATGCTTGACGTCATCCGCGCAAAAGCTGCCTCCTGCCCCCAATGCCGGCGTTGGCTGCATGATACTGGCGTGGCTTATCTAGCCGAAGCGGTGTCGAGTGACCTCTACTGGGGTTGTGGCTATAATGCTTCGGAGCTTCAAGCCATGCCACCGGCCCGCCGCCACGAAGTTCTCAGTGACCCCAAGCAAAAGGCCGAAACTGGATGAGGAAAATTTGTATGTTCGTCCGACGGGAACTCTTCCCCCAGCTTCCTCATGAGCTGTCTGTCCGCGAGGCTGAGCAACACCTCCGGGAGGCGAAGTACCCTGCTCCTTTGTAATTGTTTTCTGTGTATGCGGCGGTGTGGGACATTTGTATGGCCCGTGCGTGGCGGGATATCTTTGTTATGTAATAACCTTTGTATTGGGGGACCTGCTTTGTGTTCTTTACATGTGATCTAACAATCATTTTCCAGATACAAATTTGATTTATTTCTCTTTGAATACGATTTTCTTGTCCTTTACAAAAGTATTCTTCTACTTGATTTTTCATGTTCTCAGCGCTTCAACTAAAAGTTGAGTGTTCTTTTTCAAAGCGAATTAAATTTTGTGAATTCTCACACATATTTTATTTTAACCTTGCGTACGACTACTTATTCTATTTTATCAAAATTTTACTTTTTAACTATCACTCTTATTTTAATATGCAATCGTACTGGGGTTTCCACCGTCTCGTATCTCGGTCGGTCGGTCCGCGGTTACACGCCGCCTGTGCCTTGCTTACGGCAAAGCAAGGGTGGGCGGTCAACCCCGGACCGGCATCTCAGACTCCGTAGCTTATACTTTCGACTTCTTTGATTTCGGCGCAGTCTACGGTCGCTGGTTGCCTGGATACTCTCTAGGCAGCAGTAGCCGTAGGCTCGCGTCTCCTCTTCCCTAAATTAATAGGGCCTTTATGTTGTGTTGTATTGGCCAGTGTGCCTTATGTTTGTTGACCTTGTGGCCTATGTGCCTTATGCATATTATTATCACTGTTATTTTTCTACTGTAGGCCTTTATGCCGTATGTTACCTCTATATTCTATGCTTTACTTAATTTTGCTTTGTTATTTGTTTACTGTAACATATTTCCCCCTCCCTCCCCCAGACCCCATTTTGCGGCGAGTTCCCCTTTTCTGATGCTATAAATGTTATGTAAACTGTTTATGCCCCATGATGGTGCTTGTGGCCCGGGTGATTCTGAAGTTGGTGGGCCCGAAGGTGTGGGTTGGCCCGGTACTCGGTGTGGGCCTGGATAGTCTTGATTGGCCGGTGATTGGTGCTTGGTCTGGAGCGGCTTGCGCCGTGGGGCGCCCGCTCCCCTTCCGGAGGTCTGGTCCGACAGTGGCTGTGGGGTCTATCCCCGACGGTACGGTCCTCGGCAGCCTTCCTGGCCTATACTGCCAAACTGTGAACTTTGTATTACATCAGTCAATATTGTGATTATTTGTGTATTCCGGTTGTCCCCTACCCTCGTCCGCTCTCCCTCCCCCTTTTCCCCTCTTTTCTAACTTGTGTTGTGCTTTTCATTCCATAAATATGCTTTATTTTTGTTTGACAGCTTTAATAGGTTGGGGGGAAACTGACTCGGGTTACACTTTACGGGGTTTTTCGTTCGATTATTACCTTTCAAATCTCTATTGGACTCTTAAAATTTCTACTCGTTTCTACAGGTCCTTCGAACTTTTTTCCTTCGGAGTGCCCTCCAGTTCGGCTTGTCCGTCCTATAATATGCCGTATATTACCTTTTCTAACTGTTTTTGTTTTGATTTTATTAATGTACCGCGGGTTTAGTAATCATAATCTTGTACTGCCATCTTTGCCTTCCATTTTTGCCATTTACGGTGCAGCTAAAATTTAATATGTATCTGCTTTATACTGTGCAGCTTTTTTTTGGCATTTAGTAAGATTCGCGCATAATATGCTTGCTCCGGGGGAGGCTTCCCTGGATTGTGTATGATTTTGACATTTCGCTATTTTCCCGAAATTCCTCATAAATTTCTATAAATTTTCCGTTGGAGTAGCCTCTCCCGGAGCATCTCTATATACTATATTTTTCATCTATAGCTGGGTTTAAATTTCTATTTATTTCTCTTGCATAGTAATGTATAGAAATACAGTATAGTTTTGTAGTTTCTTAGAAATGTATAGTTTTGGGCTCTTGTATTTGTGATGTTTCTGCAACTAGTTTCCCCATCGTTTTGTAAAATTTTTCGAGTTACTCTCCCTTTTGGAACCTGCGCTCCGGCTGAAGGGTTATTTGTCTTCTTTGTGTTGAGTCAATGTGCTCTATCAATGTTTGTGTGTTGTCCCGGTACGTACCGAAGTAGTTTTACCCGTGTCTCGAAAACAGACCCCTAAAATTTGGCAAAGCCAGGGGCTTGAGTAAGATACAGTTTTAAATTTTTCTGCTTTTCTAAAACGACGTCTTATATTTACTAGTCCCTAAGTTACGTAGGCTAACCCCACTTTTAGTACTAATTTAGGCCGCGGCGAGGGCGCGCGTTTCAAAAGAGGGCGTAATCTGTGAAGTATTTCTTGATATTTCCCTTGATTTTTATCTAAATTCATTTAAAATGCAGCGCTATCTTTACGAACAGTAAACTCGTGTGGGAACCTCGGTTCCTTAGCTAACTGTCTAAATTCCAGTTTGAGCGCAAATTTCAAATTTGGCGGAGCACGGTCGGGTTTTTGTCTGGTTTTCCATAGGTGTTCTCCGCCGGCTATTTTCGGAGTCTTTGGGGGCTGACCCCCTTTTTCCTCTGTTGAATCTTAGGTTTGTGCTTTATTTGTTGTGTTTCTTGTTGTGTATTGGTCATTGAAATTTTCATACCATTTTGAACTGTGAAATTTGTTTTTTCTCATATTTTTGTAAATCCTATAATTTTGTCTAAAACAGTAAACTCACGGTACTAATTAGATTGCCGGCGCGTTTCGTAGTTGTTTAGGGGTAAGCGAACTAGGCGGAGACGCCACGCACACACTCTCGAACCTTGCAAATCTTCCTTATATTTAAATTCATCTTTTATTGAGGCAACCCAAACCTTTTACACCATTGCTAAGACGTGTCCTGCTCTACATTTTTGCGTTTTAAAGTAAGTTTCTAGCTTTTTTCCATCGTGAGATATAACAAACTTTCTTAATTTGGCGTCCAAAAGTTGTCATTTTTGCAGAAACCAAATAATAAATTACTACCAAAGCTACGAAAGCTGTAAAACTAAACAATAGGCTTCGATTTCATTCAATGTCTCACAAAGGCCAATTACCGGAGGCATGATCATCTTTCAATTACTATCCAGTAGGCTGCTATCATGCAATCTGTAGGTTTTAAAATATGACTAAATTTTTCCAGCGATTGTGGAGAATCTGCTATGCGACCTAGACGGCTGCCATTTAGCACATGTGTTCTACAGAAAAATACTCCGGGACCCTTTTTAGTTGCTCCAATTGCTGCTTTCTAGCTAAAGTACTGGCTTGCCAAATTTTGAAAAACTAGGCGAAATCCAAGTTGCGCATACATTTTTGCTTATTTTTCCACAGCAAAAAGCTATTTCACAATAATTAAAAAAGTGTCCCCAGCCATTTTATACTGGTATCGAATGATATAACCTATATCTCAGGAAAAAATTAACTTCAGCCTGCAAAAAATGCACTTCTTCAAAAATCCGTCGAAAAATTTTTGAAAACCAAAATTGGTTTCATTGTGTTTATCAAAAAGAGAAAATGTTAATGTACATTATGATATAAAAGTGGCTTCTTAACTCCAAATAATGACTGAGTAATAATGGCTCAGAGTTGATGTCTCCAAAAGGAATCAGTTGCCTAGACATCAAAACGCATGTAACCAGCGGCCTTTATTGTTGTCAAGACTACAACTTCAAGGGAGCACCATAGCTATGCAAATTCCTCAGATCAGTGCATAATTCGGTTGCAGGACAATCTGCACAAACTACTCTTTTTCCAGTCCATAGTGAGTTTGTCATCTTGCAATTGTATAGAAGAATGATCACTTTTTCTTCCTTTTTCAACTTTTACCATGACTGAGACGACGAAGAAAACTGAATGAACCCAAAATAGTTAAGCAAGTTTCCATATCTTTGTGCTGCAAATTTAGTAATCAGCAATGTAGTAATTATACAGCTATTTCCTATAGATATTGCTTTTAGGCATTGCAAGATAGGCGTTCCTTTTCGAGAGCTGTGCAACTCGCCATTTGCTGGCAACCCAAAACGGCCAAGTGCCGGCGGGCAGGTCGTTTACCGGCACCCAACCTGCGAAGGTTTTGAACGGCGCATGATGGCCACCGTACAACCAAACAGTTCTCAAACACTACCGCTTACGAGGCATTGAACTAATTAAGGATCTTCCACATCTCTTCCAGGACAGCGTTGACTCTGTTGCTTCACTTGTTTTGCTCATATCTATACGTAGCCCCCACCGTGATTTTGCAAGAAACTGTTCATAACGCAATTTGTCGACGCTAAGGTAATTTCTGGCTCTTGTAAATAAGAAGAAACCGTTTGAGCGTATACGTTTTCAACTTCTGATTAAGCAAACTTCATTTGCTGTTTGATCTTTGACTACCAATTACTCAGACTAATGACATGGAAATATTTTATTTTTACGCTAGGAAATTCTTAACTTTTCGCAATCTCGTGAACAATTAGAAATAATTATATGCTTCGCATACTAATAGAACAAAACAGCCAACCATGAGTGATTAGTTAAGCTGAAGGCGACATCGACAATACTTATAATCCCATTCAATCCCGAGATCCTGTGTTGAACTAAAAATGGTTGAAAAAGAACCCTGTCGATGCTCTAGAATCTATAAGCATTTTGTCAACAACTTTCTGGAAAATGTCGACATGCATGGACTGCATGCTATCTCCAGTGCAGCAAGTTGTCTGGGTAAGCTGTGCTGGATAACTATGATCATAGCAGCAGTAATATGCTTAGGAACTCAATTGTACGATTGCATAGCGGAGTACCTAGAGAATCCGATAACAACGACATTATCACAGGCGTATGATCCTCAGCAGACCTTTCCAAACGTCTACCTGTGCCCAGCTGAGTTTTCGGTAAACACCACTGTTGCGAAAAGTTCACCAAATTTGGTCTGTAACTTGAAGAAATATCTTCAGCTTTACAGTCCTGGCTTTAGTAATCAAAGCAGTTCAGCTCTGGAACGACGTCTCTCTGAAGGAATTAATGATATCCTAAGCATGTTAGATGTCTTTAATTGCTCCAGTGAAAAAGCAGATACTCACCGCATACTCAAACGACTGATGGAGATAGGACAGTCCAAAGAAAGCTTTATCAAGGATCTGCAATTCGGCAATATGATGCTTAAAAAGGAATACTTAGTTGAAATGTTCGATTCTAGGCACGGAAAGTGTTATTTACTGAATCTTGATGAATCAACCAAGGAACAAAAGTATTTGCAAAATGGGCTTACCGCGCTTCTGTCTCTTTTTTCTCCTGGCTTTAGTTTGAAACCAAGCAACTACCTAACCAAAGGAATAATGGTCAAAATCAGCTCCCCTCTGGATATTACAACCATGAACGGGATCTTGGCCCCTGAAGGGTATCACACTATCATGAACCTGCAGAGACGCCACACGAGTGTGATTAATGTCACTAGGGGTGACTACCAGCAACAATGTCGAGGAACGAGTCAGCCGTTATCACTGCTTAGTTTACCCTATTCTCAGGGGACGTGTGTCTATGACTGCATGTTGAAGCTACAACAAGAGACTTGCGGTTGTATTGAAATCACTGACCAATCACTACTACTAAAGAAACAGCCTATATGTAATGCATCCTACCTACATGAATGCTTTCGCAGCAAAGAGAACGAGTTTGGAAAGCTGTGTATGCCCAAGTGCGATGATCTCTGTGAGAAGGATGAATTTGAAATTGCCTACAGCACGGCCACCTATGTGAGTCCAACTGGAAATTCAACAGAAACGACAGGAGATCCTCTGCAGATGATAGAAAAGGAGTTGCTGTTGGAGATATCCTTCTCATCGTTCACTACACGTATATTAGAACAGAGTGAAGGCATTTCTATGTCAACATTCATTTCAAATGTCGGTGAGCACTGCAATTCGGTTACTCTTTACTTGGCCAAAGGATTTAGGTATTTATTTAGGTAGATTTTCATGTAAAACCCATAGTTTTAGCCCTTTTATTAAATTCTTTTGATGTTGCCGCTACGATAAGGTGTTTGCCCATATTTAGGGCACCTGGCCCACATTAGAAACCCTTTTCCTTTAGTATTCACCGTTGTCAATCCCTCTTTACGTGTTCAAATCGGATTTGCCCATATTTGAGCCACTTCACTATTGACGGCAAATCGCAGTCTATAATTACGGTGAGTAATTTGTTTGTCATTGCAGTCCGTCATTGCTGTCCTTCATATTATTTCTCTTTATTAATTATCTTTAAGTTCTTATGTAATGACTTTTCTAGGGTATCTATAGTTAGATTGAATTATTTCATAGAGTGGGTTTGCACCATATTTGAGCCACATGTAACCTGTTATCGTTTCACCACCTAAGTACCGGTTTAGTTTAGCTTAGTTAAGCCACCCGCAGAGCAAGCCGTTAGCTAACATTCTTTTTGATATTTAGGTGGACAGTTAGGTCTTTGGATTGGAGCAAGCTTGTTCACACTTGTACAAACGGTTGCCTACATTTGGACAGCATGCTGCCACTTCGGCATTCCCAACCGCATCGCTGAATGAATAATTTTAAGAATCACATTTTTAATTCATAGATTTTGATGCATTGCATACCACTAAAAATTTACAATATCTCTTTATAGAAGGAATAATGGTCTGAAAATGGAAGATTGTTTGGAAAACGTATAAGAATGCAGATGCTTTTAAAATTGAGACCGTTTTCGTGGATCTGTCATAATTGGCACAGAATTTGAGCTGCAATATTATTCAGTGCATAGTTTCAGACGCAAAGTGTAATTCAAATTCAAATGAAATTCTGAGTTATTTTAATGACCACGTTTTCATTCGTTTATTCTGCCTTCTATAAAAGGAATCATGAAATTTTTAAATGTAACTTGGTTCTTAGTATGTTAACCATTTTTGCTTTTATTTGTCACTTACTTGTATCTCTATCTGTATTGCACACCTATATCTTTCGCTAAATATCCTGATTTTAATATGTTAAAACAGAACTTCCTACTGGGACAGTGGTAGTCAAAGTTTATAAGAGCATTTAGTCTGGCTCGAAATACTGCACACATTTCAACTAACAATTAGAGTAATCAATAAATATTGGCTATACTAAAGACAGGGCAAAAGTTTACTCATATTTTCCACTTACGTGAGAATACACTGGTTAGCATAGTAACAGGGGCGGATCGATAGATTGATCAAAGTGGTGATCGAACCTTTTACTACATTCCCAGGAACATCTTGTCTGCTTGTGGTAAATAATTGACAAGCTGATGAATTTCTGAATTGATGATGTAGGAAGCGAAAATAAAATCAGTACCTTAGTTCCCAACATAATATAAATCAGTCCACCAAATCGTAAGCCGGGAGCCAAAGCGATCTGAATTCAAGCTAAGAACATATTTTAGTTTTAAATACGGTTGCAGCGGCTAAGGTACTTTTCCTCTTCAGTTTGATTATTTTTGACAATCACTTCTCCAGTTGATCAATTAGGCTGATTCCAAAGTCCAAACCTAAGTATGATTGCCATAAACTGAATAATTTAATGTAATTTTAGCTTTTCGATTACTAAAATTACGAAATGTAATGTTGAAGCGTGTGAAATAAGCACCAAAGTGATCCGTTCACTTAAGTTGAGCAAAAGATATCAGGGGTCTAATAAACCTGCCACCAGTTTCCAATGCAAGGACAGACACGTGCGTCGTTTCTGTTGTACCTGATATAGTTTCACCAGTCTCAACTCAACAACAGCAGAGTCATGTGTTACATTTTTTCATGTATATAGTTAGCATTAAAGTTAAAGTAAATGCTTAGCCACAAAAACAGCTTTGAACTGTAAATATATCAAAGATCAATTAATGGGATCGGTTCTATCATGCTCGAAACCTGAGTTTTCGCCGCTGAATCTACACAGCTCTAGCAAGAAAAAACCAACCTGTGTTATCGACGTGTGAAAATTGGTTGTATTCAATTATTTATGATCTGGTTTGCATGGACGGTAGAAGTAACCTGAACAAAAAGGGAAATTGGTAACGGACAATTGTGTAAATTGAAAATATGATCTGATTCCATGCATTGCGCACATGTCCCTCTTCACGCAATCGTCATCTCCTAAAAGATTACTACAGTCTGGTACAGATACCACTTAACACACCGATGACTTGCAACAGATGCTCGATTTGTTTCAATTCAGTGCCCGAACGTTTCTAATTTTGGAATGTTGGGTGTAGAAATGCTGTACAAACTCAATTGTTCAAGCTACTGTGTAGGACCACTTTACCTCCGACTACAAAACAAAGATAGTGGGCTTCCGTTATGCAGGCTTTAACTCTACAGTGTACGCCCCGGTTTCAATTGTTTACTGATGAAAGCGTAATTCAAAGAAACAGTCTACTCTACTGTTAATTAGCAGCGTTTCACGTCAACACCGAACGCTTGAGAGTAAGCTTTAGTCACCTTCGCTGTTCGAAGATGTGGCGGTAGAGTGCTCTACTCAAGTTTGGCCACTCCATGGGCACTTACTTTTCATAATTCAGTCCGATTTCAACCGTTCACACTTGGCTTCTGGTCCTTGCTTTTCATAAGGATTATAGTTGATTTTATGGTGCTTTGTGTACTTTCATATAAAAGCTCCCGGATTTGAAGGCGAATAACGTAATAGTTTCGCCTCAGGTTAGGAGGCATCCGGTTGAGACTACCGCTGTGTCGTGGATTTGAGTTTTAATTTACATGAAAGACTATCAATCCATGATGTATCCAAGTCATTGCTAGGGAGAGGCCTAGTGTTTTCCGCCCTGAGGCCGACCTGGCTTACCTCACTCAAGCCAACCGTGCAGGCAAGTCATTCTCAGAACTCTGCCAAACCGGCCAAACATGGTCTAGCCTGCCTGCATTGTGCAGATATGTCGTTACCGGCTTGCCCAGCTTTACTACCCTGTTGACGTTTCCAGCTGCTGAATAAATAGTTTATAAATGACATTCTTCTTTCTTTCATATTAATAGCTTTAAACAACTTGGACCTTGGACCAAACAATTTTTTACAAGACTGCTTTGGGTGGACTCAAATTTCGGAATGGGTTCAATGTTGGTTCATGATCTTTCGAATCTTGGACAATCATTAATTAATTAACGTTTCACCACATTTTTCGTGAAGAATTTCTGCAGCATACATGCATGGCTGTGCCATGCCGATCTTACTCACCGGTTATATTATAAAATTTCCATTGCTTATGCATCAAATTCTTAAAAATTGTCAAACTTACACTTGTTCTAAAATTTGATAAAGTTTAATACCTTAATAATATTTTAATGAATCTATCAATTATTTTTATCAATTATTTAGTTCAATTAGAACATACACCCTCTAACTAGTTGGTTACATTCACGCTTATCTGCTCTCTGCTCTATTAATTGATAATACATACAATCATGGACTTGTAAATACTTGTCTAAATTTGTATGCAAGTTTCAGCGAAATATTCTAGGGAATGGGAATAAAGTGGATATAATATTGTTGAGTCCGGTGAATTGAATCCGTCGCCTAATTTAAGGTGAAGCATTTACTCATTATTGCGTGACACAGTTGAGTGGCTACAATCCACCCCCTTCTTTGTCACGTTCCCATACATTTTTATCAGTTATTGTGTCCGGAAATCCTGCAATTTTGTCTATTGTAGAGATGAGGATGAGGCTCGCGAGCTGAGCCTAGCCGGAGAATTGAAACTCCGAGCCGAGCCGAGCCGAGCCGACCCTATCGAAAAATTTTAAGTTTAGGTACCATAATTACTTCACAATTTGTTCAAACAAAATAGCCAACAATACAATGAATTCTGTTTTCTGTTTTCAACTTTGTCGTCTAATTTTCCTTTATTCATATTTTCCTTCCACGCCAACTTAGTTTAAACGTTAGGCTAAGCTTGAAGTCACCTTATGTATGGTGTAGTTAGAAAGAAACATTTTGACTTAATTATTTCACCTTGCCATATTTGGTATTATCAAAATATTACAATTAAAATTTGCGTTGCCTTACTACTGTGGCTTTGGACTTTTGTAGTAATTTATCAGATATCAGAAAAGCTTGTAAAACTGCTGATTATATACCCGAAATAGTTACCATTAATTTAGAGTTTAAAATTATTCTGCATAATTACAGTTGGCTGCGATTATGGCTATGATCGGTAGTGAGCAATTAGAGGATTTGAAATTTTTTAAAATTTAAAAAATAATGTAAAAGTATTTTGAGTTTTATTACTGAGTTCTCAAGCTTTCGCAATTTATCAGATTATATATGCGTTTATCTCAAGACTGCGGAAAACAAAAAGTTTTCTCGTGATATGTTTTCCGCGTTTATAACTGGTTCCTTTCCATATTGCATACATAGAATAAAATAATAAATTTTAAGCAAAACAAGTATGAATGGGTGCCCGCCCACTTTCGTAGAATATACATTTACCAAATATCAATATCATTAAACCTTGTAATCGCATCTGCAGCTCGCAGTGTCTCGGTAATAATGGAGGTTTGGTGATTAACACTGGTACACAAAAGCTAGACAGCTGTTTTCAGGACTTTTGTCAAAAACAACTTAGAAAATCTACAATTCGGTGCAATCGGTCAAATTTCAAATTTCAAATAGGGCGAGCCGAGCCAAGCCGTTTCAATATTCTTCCGAACCGAGCCGAGCTGAGCCGACCACATTTTCTCCTGAGCCGAGCCGAGCCGAGTCGAGTCCTCATCTCTAGTCTATTGTATAAGACAGGGTTGTTCAAAGCTACACAAACGAACACCCACGCTGAACACGCACGCACTAGTAACTCATTGCAAAGTGTCGATCACTGTCAGCCTGTACGTTTTACGGTTGGTGCCAGCGTATCTGGTTATCGAGTTTTTCTAAGCTGTAGACGTCCTGACTTTTCTCTGCGCGAATGGTTACGATCCCGCTGACGAGGATACTGGCGAGGACTGGACATTCGCTGAATCGGGGTGGAAAGTAATAAGCCCTTGAAGAGGTTCTAGATCGTAGATGTAGCGCCGTGTTCTTTCCTCTATAAGGTATCTCATCTGGTCGCCAGATGAGTACAAATAATTAATTAAGAGGGTCTGCCGCTCACAGTCCCTAAAACTTCTATGGAGCTCTGTAGTGATGGGACGAGGTTATCAACGACTTTCAAAAATAAAATCCGTTGCCAGGCAACTACTAAATACTCGCTATGCGAAGTGTATGTCTAGGCTTTGATTACTTTTATCCTATCGTGTAGAAACCGAGGCTTTGATCAATTCAATAATTGGCCCACTTAGTTATTAGTCAGTTTATGGTGTTCTTCAATGGAGTATAGTTGCGTGTATTTCCATGACTATTATGCTTCATTCTTGATTCCACTTCACCGTCCATTAAAAATTGTTGTAATTAAAAGTTAACTGTAAGTTCAAGTTCATGCAGTAAAATGGTGCCTTTGCCTATTATTTATTAGGGCAGGAATTGGTTAGGGATTCAATTTTCTTTCGCATAGTTGCACCCTTATTTAGCCTCCAACCATTTCGCATTTTTAATTTCTGGCTTAGTACCGGACAGTAAGCCGGAGATTTACACTTGAACTGAAACTGAAACTGGAACTTTAAAACTGAAACTTTGTTTTTCACTGCTTTTCCCTGAAAGACCTTTTAAAAGAAATCGTTCAAATATCAGTTGATCCACAGTAACTGTTCTCATTCTTGTAGTGTAAAGCTGTTAGCTGTGCGTTTTTAAAATTGATTAAGGAAAGTACATTTGCAGTTTGATCTTGAAACAGTAATTACCCAAATTTGGCATTACTTGTTAATACTAAATAGTACTTTCATTTTGCTAAATATCTGTTCTAATAGAAACCTCCTAACTGAATAAGTAATTACTTTTCAGAGAGCTAGCTTAGGTTCCCTTCAATACTTTGTAGAAGACAGAGCATAATCAGGAACCATTTCTAATTAGTGCAGCTGAGCACGCATTACATCTACATTATTTAAAGAATTCTTCTGAAGAAATCAGGAGTCTTCTGAAGAAACATCCTACTTAAAGTTGAAAAATATGGTGGAAAAAGAATCTTTCCGCTGCACCAGAATCTACAAGCACTTTATCCACAATTTTCTAGAAAATGTTGACTGACATGCATGGGCTGCATGCTATTTCCAGCGCTGCAAGCTGGTTGGTTAGGTGTTGCTGGATCGCTTTGATCATAGCGGCAATTATATGTCTGGCAACACAGCTATATGTTTGCACGGCGGACTACATTGAGAATCCGATAGCAACAACAATATCACAAACATATAACCCCCAACAGACTTTTCCAAACATCTACCTGTGCCCAGCTGAATTTTCAATAAACACAACTTTGGCCAAAACTTCACCGCTATTGCTTTGTAACCTGAAAAAGTATCTTCAGTTGTACGGCCCCGTCATTAGCAATCAAAGTGGTTCAGTCCTGGAGCAACGTCATTTTGACGGTATGCATAGTATCATAGAAATGTTGGAAGTCTCAAACTGCTCCAGTGCACAATTGGAAACTGATCTCATAATCACAAGACTGATGGAGCTAACTCAAGTGCCAGGTTCATGAAGGATCTGCAATTCGGCGACAGAGTGTTTGAGGAGGATGACTTAATTGAGATGTTCGATTCCAGCCACGGAAAGTGTTACCTACAGAATCTTAGTGAATCAATGAACCAACAAAAATATTTGCAAGCTGGACTTGTTGGGCTTCTTTCTCTTTTCTCTCCCGGATTCAGTCTAAAGCCAAACAACTGCATGACTAAAGGTGTGATTGTTACAATCAGTTCACCTTTGGATATCACTTCCACAAGTTCTGTTTTAGCACCTGAAGGGCACCATACCATCATCAATCTACAGAAACGACACAGCAGCGTGATTAATGTAACCAGGGATGAGTACCAACAACAATGCCGAGGGCCTAACCAACAGCTATCACTACTTAACCTGCCTTATTTTTCAGGCACGTGTATTCAAGACTGCATGTTGCAGTTACAACAACAAACTTGCGGCTGCATTGCAATCACTGATAAACAACTGCTTAAAAAGGAATTGCCGTTCTGCAATACATCCTACCTAGATGAATGCTTTCGCAGTCAACAGAGTGAATTAGCAAAACTGTGTATGTCCAGATGCGATGTGTTGTGTGAAAGAGAAGAATTTGACATAGTCTCTAGCACGGCTACCTATATAAGTCCACCAAGGATTTCAATAAATGAAAGCGACGATCTTCTACAAATGGTAGAAAATGAGCTGCTATTGGAGATATCCGTCTCTTCGTTCACAACTCGTACACTGGAACAGAGTGAAGGCATTTCTATGGCAACGTTCATTTCAAATGTCGGTGAGCAGTTTAAGTTGGCAATTGTTAATTTTCTATTTTGCAAATTAATATTGCAACATCTGTTATAGTGCAAATAAGATATAAATAAAAATTACAGCAAAACCACCAACAATGCTAAATAAATAAACATGTTTCCTGATTGCCGCACAAAAGTATTCGATAGTCAACTATTTTTAAGAAATTAATTGTTTTTCAGGTGGACAGTTAGGACTTTGGATCGGAGCAAGCTTGTTCGCAATGGTACAAATGCTTGCATACCTGTGCTCGGCATGTTACAGTTAGAGTCAGTCTTAATCGTGAACTGGAATGAAGTTGATCAAAAACACGTTTCGTTTCCAATCACTGCACTCCAAAACAATACAGTACTATTCAGAGATGAAACCGGGTCACCGGGTCACCGGGTCACCGGGTCAGTTCGGGTCACTATATGGACCGGGTCACCGGGTCACCGGGTCAGGAGCTCTGACCCGGTCTTGACCCGGTATTTTTGATTGGGGAATTTTTATGCTGTTAAAGCATATGTTTCCGAATTTTTACCAGTTTCTACCACCTGAAAACTTTAATAATTATTAAAAAACTAGTAATGGGAATATTCTTAACTTAATTGTGCAGTTTTTAAACGCTTGTAGCTGTAGCGTCCTCATAATATTTGTAATGTCCTGTCAAGCTTAGATCTAGGTTTGAAACTACAATGATTGCATTGAATCTCAACTAGAACACGAAAATTATGCATGGGCCCTGAGAGCCTGAAATCTTTATTTTAAAATCTAAAACTTTCCACGCGCCATCTACCGTAAGTTATATTTCGCCGATGCTATTATTTTTGGAGGGAGGTGGTCAGACTGTGTGTTTCAGATCTCAATAAGAAATAAAATCTCAGCAAAACAAGGTGTACAGATTCTGAGTTTTGCTTTGCATTTTTTCTAATTGTTATGGCTTACTATCTTTAGGAACTAATGAACTTTTGTTTGATTAGTTTATAGAATATATTGTCAGAATCCTAGCTATAACTAAGAATATTTCCAAAGAATCTCCGATGAGTGAAACCCTCAACCAAATGAAATATTTTGCTAAAGTATATATTTT
>JASAND010005935.1:0-23254 GCA_030248195.1 Trissonchulus latispiculum | reverse complement strand
TAAAAGTTTTACCACAGAAACTACAGGATGCAGCCACTTCTGAATAAGGAACTGGTTCAATTACATATCCTTATTGCATAAGTCTTCCAATTCTTCTTCGACTTTGCTTCGCAGAGCATAGGGTATAGGGCGAGCTTTGTTAAATCTGGGAGTGGAACCAGGCTTCTAGGACAAGCCAGACCGAAGGAACTCCAACAGTGTGTCCCAACCAGCGAAAAAAAGATCTGGGAATTCTTCCACTAAGCTTTTAGCGGAATCCGGAACCCCAGTTAAAGGGCGAAAAATTCGGCAACATTGGCAATGTTTACCTTTAACAGCGAAAGTAAATCCCGGTCTAAAAAGAGCCGGACCCTCAACCCGAGCAACAATTAATGAAATGTCCTTTGAAGTGCCATTAAAGTTCAACCATAGCGTTCAACTGTCCTGCTACCTCAATGTCATTTCCACCGTAACCCTTCAAACGGACGGGAACAGGGAGCCAACTCAGCTTCAGGGAAATTGGTTTGGAATACAAGGAATAAGGTAACACTGAGCGTCCAGCTCCTGTGTCAACCTCCATCGCAAGTGATTTCTTGTTAACCAAAGGGTGAACCATTATTGGCTGAGAAATGCCAATTGAACGAATGTAGTAAATGGGGTTGAAATCATAGCCATCATCAGAACCTTGAGAAGTGATATGCTTGACTCTTTCTCGGTTTCTGGCTTGACTCTTGGACTTACAGGCCGCTGCAATGTGACCCGTTTTCGAGCAGGAATGGCAAACAGCATTGACGAACTTACAATCGGGCGCCCAGTGATCAGCTTTTTCGCAACGCCAGCACGAACCAGGCCGCTTTTTATTGAACGGACGGTTATGTTTTGGTTTCGAGGTGGACAGGCGATTGGTGGGTTCGGGGGTTAGTGGAATGGGCCGCAATTGACGAAATTCCATTTCTTTAGCTTGCTTGGTTGCAGATTCCATTCCAGTTGAAATGTCAACAGCCTTTTGCAAAGTTAAGTCACTTTCAGCAAGCAAACGTCGCGCTACCTGTTCCGAGTTGCAATTCCACGAACTAGACGATCGCGCAAGGAATCGTCTAGATCCGTGAAATTGCAGAACTGGGCTCTCGATCTCAGGCGGGCAAGAAATTGGGCAAACGTGGTCGCCCTGAGACTGTTTCAAATTGTGGAACTTAAATCGTTCCCCAATAATGTGAACTTTGGGCTGAAAATGGTCTTTCATGGATTTGATCCATCAGGGTAAAGCTGTTTCCGTAGGTTTATGAGGTGCAGTTAGACTTTTCAGTAAACTGTAGTTTTCGAACCAAGAGAAGTGAGAAAAGTTGCTCTCTTTTTCTCTTCGGTAGTAACGTCATTCGTAGCAGAACATCTCGAAGCGATCCACGTAGTCTTCCCATTTTTCCGATTGAGGACAAAATGGATCAGAAAGAGGTATAAATTCCCGCCGCCATTTTTATATACGTAATAACAGTATCTAACTAAGAACTGCAATGTAATTCAGTGGTATATCAGATCTTAGTAATTTATAGCGTTTTTCCTGTTTCATAGTACCATATTGTTCTTCTACTAATAGTTCAGACACAGCACTTCTTACTACAAAAAAGGTTACAGAAGACTGTATATTAAGATCAAATTCCACTGGAGATCGAGATAGTAGCTCCTACCATGCCAGGTACACTTCCCTATCATACCTATCCCACTGTTGTAACAGTGTATGGCATAGCGTTTGAAGTGGGTCGAAATTTCGTGACCCGCGGTTACCCGTGACCCACTTCCAAGTCTGTATGGCATATCTCCAGTTTGTCAAATTTCCAGTTAGTCAACTCTAATCCTAATGATTAGAGTTGTTCCCAATCAGTCAACTGTTTTTTATCTCATTTCAACCTACTTAGTCAATTGTTTTACTAGGCATTTCCAGTTGGTCTCGACATTTTGGGATCATCAGTTAATTTTCCTGCTTTTACGCTGACTAATATAAATGTTTAACTGCATCAATTGAGTACCTAACTTTAAATTTCAGTTGAACTAAATTAGAATTTAATTTTAACTTTAGGTCTTGTAACGATTGTTAAAGTAAAATTACTATTTTCATATTAATTTAGTTTAATTTAATAGATGACAGACTAGTGTGATACGCCTTGTTCTGGTTGACGTTGTTCCCTTCATTTAAAATGAACTAATTTGATGAAGAGTTGACCGTGTTGGGAGGCTGAAAATAATTGGCTAAAAGTAAGAACGAACTGAAAAGTGTTGACTAACTGGAGACATCTCTAGTTATAGGGATTCAAGTTGACTAACTGGGGAGTGTACTAACGGGGGAGTGGACTAACTGGGAACAATCCTAATTAGGTTTATATTGGGATTGGATCAAAGCTAACGGGTGAGTTGACAAACAGGAATATCGTTGGGCATTCGTGTACGGGGTGTGGGGACCACGATATAAATTTGTCTTTTTCACGGTCCATTGCACTCAATTAAGACAAGCCTGATTTGAGTTTCTTTTGGACTGCCTTACAGAAAAGGTAAATCTTAGGTCAAACAAATGTACTTCTACTTTGGTCCCCACAGAATCCAAATGTTACCGTAACAGGTGCAAATTTTGACTTTAACCTTAACAACTAAGAAATTACTTATGTTAAATATTGCTTTCTACGTAACGCTTGGAATTCTGTGGGGACCAAAATAGAAGTACCATCTGGAAAGAAAATTGAAGTACAAAAATACTAGGGCTCAGTCTTGAATATACTTCCATGCTTCACAATGAAATATAGGAAAATTTAATTTGCATCGACAGATGAATAGATAGATTAATTTTTCTGTGCTTTTTATGAAATACAGTTTTTTGTTAGAATTGATTATTGGGCACGGCTGAAATTGCAAAAACCCATGCGGGAAGTCGTTGATATCATTTGAAATATAAATTGACAGCAATTTTTGGAAAGTAGGCTTATGTTTGGCTCAAGCCTTCATTTCTATTAATATATTTTTCATTTGCCTGAAGTGTTTACTTCACACACTGAAGCTGCTGAAGAGAAGATTAGCAGTTATCCCGTTGGCACAACTTCTGGCTGAGTTGAATTACTTCAACGTTTAAGAACAACCTGTTCAATTTTGCTTTCGTCTGAACGGGTGTCTATCTGCTCGCTGATTCACTAGTTATCCCATAGGATTACTGACTTCAAGAGTACATAATATATAAATATGTTATGTATGTACTCTTGCTGGTAAATACGTGACTGCTGAATTTAATTAAATAATTAGTTGCAATTTTAGAATTAGGTAAGCCCGACCAAGAAACTTTAAAGTATTTTTATTCTTTTCCAAATGATATAAAAAGGGTTATATATTAAAACGTCAATTAACCTGGCGACCAATTGACGAATCCCCGAGCTGTCATTCAACACGCTAAGTTCACGTTTATTTAGGCATGTACTTAGTTCATATGGGAACGGGAAAGCTAACGCAACGAGCATATCTAGCATGATTTGTACATTTCAGTGTAAGTGTTACTCACTCCTAAGATTTTGTATATTTAGATTTATTTTGACAATGGAAACTACTAATGTCGATGTTGCGATTATTGGCGGTGGGATCGCAGGCCTGACAGCTGCTTACGAGCTGTTGAAGTTGCAGCCAAACGCTTCCATTGCAGTGCTGGAAGCGAGTGGACGAGTCGGCGGTCGATGTCACTCTGTCGAGCTGAGAGTCCATCCTCGTGGAACGGATCGGTTTGACCTGGGAGGTCAGTGGGTTGGAGTGAATCAGAAGGATATTTTGAGCCTACTGAAAGAGCTGCACATTGAAGTGTATCCGCAGTATGCAGACGGATATGACTTGGTTGAGGTTAGTCACCTATTTTAATACTGGTTTTGACTTGACTTGACTTGGACAATCTTTATTGTCTTGACTTGACATTACCGAGAATCTCTGGACAATGAGAATTCGTGTTCCAGCATGCACTGCCTATATTCTTGGCACAAAAGCAAGCTTCCACCACGTCCTCTAAGCTACATGTTTGGCGCTTGCGACAAAGAAACGACATCAAGAAATTCATGTCCAAATATTGTCATGCTACATAGTTTTCCCCAGCTGTACCGCCAACATTGTCAGTAGTGAGAAGTGGAAAACACAGTTTGCAGGTGTTTAAACCTCAGGCGAAGAGCAGGAATAGCTTGAATTGCGGGCTTTAAAACAATTTCTCAATGAGCATTGGCTGCAATAGGCAGTCCCAGACTTTCTTGTCTAACGAATTTCATCATAGCGTCGCCCGATTGCCTAATTATGGTTTTCACTGGCCGCAAAAACACAGGTTTCAAAAGTATTGAAGAAAACAAATCATTTCTTGTTTTAGGAAATGGATGGCACCTTCAAGAAATATTGGTGCAATCAGTCATCCTTTTGTTTTTCAAGCATTGACAGCTTTCGAGTGTACGAAAAGCTGAAAGGATACATCAAAAAGACTCCAATCACCGATCCATACAAGGACTCCAAAGCACAGGAGTGGGACAGCACCAGTTTTGGCGAGTGGGCGAGAAAAAATTCCTGGACAAGCTCAATGGTGGAAGATCTGGCCCTAATCTCAAAGATGATTCTTTCCTGCCCGCCCGATCAAGTTTCTTTTCTCTACGCGCTGGCATATTTCAATTCCAGCGGCGGGCTGGAAGCTTGTCTGGATGTGGACAAGGGTGCACAAGGATTTAAGATTAAGGGCGGGGACTCAGATGCTGGTGGAATCGTTGGCCAATCAGATCGGTCGATTTGCCATCAAATTGGATAACGCCGTTATCAGTATACAGCAGTTTGACAGAGACGTTAGTGTGAAAACCACTAAAGGAGTTTACGTTGCGCAAAAGGTAATCTGCGCAATACCTCCGGGTTTGCTCAATTCAATAACATGGACACCTTCGCTGCCCGATAATAAAGAGGCTGTAGCTAGTCGCTACCTACCTAGAAGCAAGCAATGGAAATTCGCTATTACGTACGGCACTGCATTCTGGAGAGCTCAAGGCTTCAGTGGTAACGCCTTGACACAGTCGGGCATGGTAGTTTTCGATGCAGTCAGCGGTTTCAAGAATCCAGCGCTTGGTGGACTAGTAGAATTTAACTATGACGTCAGACCCAGTGAACGAATGATAAAAGTAATCAGTGCAATAGTTCAAATTTTTGGTGCTGACGGAGAGGACTATCTTGACTACAGCGATAAGCTGTGGAGTACGGAAGACTACATAGGCGGGTGTGTTGCCACTTTGCCTCCTGGTGGATACATGAATAATTTCTGTCCTGTAATGCAAAAACCATTCAACCATATTCATTGGGCAGGTACAGAAACTGCTACGACCGCAATGGGTTACATGTCAGGCGCTGTACAGTCTGGAAAGAGAGCGGCCAAAGAGGTCTACGATTTGCTGTTTTGAATATCATTAACTGAACTTTAGTTGCTGCAATGGTAATGCTAATGTAAACTTTAATTTAATGCTAATGTAAACATAATGCAATCAGGATTACTATTGCCAGAACCACACAAACGTCCAGATTAACTATGCTTCAAAGTCAAACAGGGTTTACGAAATCTTTATTAAAACATTTAAATTGAAAGTAGACACCACCGACAGAGATGGGACAAAACGTAGCAGTTAGTATTTCTAGTTTGCTAGTTCCATTCATGGCATATCGTTCTTACAACCATTCAAAAACAGGCATCAATGCGCAGCAACTAAGTCTAAGCATATAAATCAAACGGATGAATAACAAATGTCTGAATAGATGACGATCTTCGTGGCAGCAAAAGTCAAATAATAATAATAATAATAATAATAATAATAATAATAATAATAATAATAATAACAATAAGAATAATAACCTCATAAATTCACATTTCCCCCATTTTGCCAAATCCGTAACATAATGAGTAAAATTTGACAGAATGGATGCCAGGATTTCAGTTTTAACGTTTTCCACCCCAATTAAATCCGCAGTGTCTTTGAAATGAGCAATTAGAATTACGTGTCCAGTTTAAAAAGAATTTAAGAAGATTTTAGTATAGTCGCACATCCCTTGGATGTTGCGCGCTTCTGTTGAAGAGAAGCATAACCCTTCGTGAAGCTATTTGTTTATTATAAGCAATTAAATTTATGAAGCTCTCTTCACGATGAACTTCTGTTAAATGAAGTGTCAGCGGCTTTATATTGCAGTGAATTTATTTCACACATGCACCTCTATAGAAAGTAATTAAGCAAAACTACGATAGAGAACAGAATAAATGTACAAAATCAGGGAAAAGATGAATGTACAGCAATAATATAGGAATCTTCTACGAAGCTTCCATGAGTTCTTCAACGTCAGAGCTGTCATTGAAAATTGAGTCCACAACTGGAAATTGAGAAGCCCAATTTATCATCGCTGAAATGGGAGAGACAGTAAATCAGCAATGAATTCAAAGTTAGCTCTAAAATGTCTGATCTTTGAAAACGTGAATACTAAAATAGTCCAGAAAGCAAATGTTTCAGAACCGCTAATTCAAACCTACTGCTACAGCGTCATATACTGAGAATATGATAGAACTGACGCAGCCGTAAATTTTAGACTAGACATAAATGGGATTTTGTCAATACTATAACACAGTTCTTTAGCTGATCAATAAATGGTCTTAATTCGGTGAACGAAGAGACTGACTGCTTTGACGGTAAAGTTAAAGGTAAAGTGATCCATAGAGACAGAGAGAACTCTAACCTACAGAAGGTTGTAGGTTGCCTGTGCTTATCCCCGTTCTTAGCCCGAAGCCAGGAGTGACAACTCAAATGTTTACTACATCTGTGTAATGGGGGCCAGCCCTTTATCAGACTTACGCCAGAACACAGGCTCTGCTTTTAAGAACTAGCCCACAGCATTAGATTTCAAGTAGGCATTGTTGGCTCACCTGCAATGAGCACCAGCATTGCATCTGTAGTTAAGGATAGAGGGCTTCTCTGGTGCCAAGTTTTACTTTAACTTTACAGGTCAAGTTCGTAGCAAAGACAGAATTTTAAAAAGTCTATTAACTGCACCGAAACTGTACCGAATTTGAATATTTTAAATCGGGAATATCTCGCCTAGGTCTTTAAAGTTTTCCTCTTAAAAGTCATCAATTGGTTTTGAGCCTGAGTTTGAAAACCTCTGCCATAATATTTACAGTTGGAATCTCAATAGCAAATAGTGCAATAGAAAATATATGTAGAAAGATGTGAAATAGATATAATTTAATACGTGGAGCCGTACAGTACACTACTACAGTAGCAGCAAATCAACTATTGGATGAACCTAAACAACCCTTCTATTTGTTGTAAAGAGCAAAATGACCTACTCTCTCCCCAACCAAAGAGTGCCACCGTCCACCACCCTTACCGAAAAGCCTGAGAGATCAGAAAATTAAATAAACTCTGCCTTGTGAGGCAGGACCAATCGTTCTTCTTTCGGCTTGTACTCTGCCTTAATGTCGGAGGTGGATACTTCTCTAAGTTTGCACTACTGAAAGGGATGATCTATCTTTCTGAAAACATTCGCCTCTTCCTTATGTGAGCTACCCAGGACTTGTGCAGGGATGCTAATCAAGGCTTCTCATATATTCGCTCCGTGAGGGCTAGTTCCGTCATCCAAGTTTGAACTTTGATGCTGATCTGACACCATCTGAATTACAAACTTGGAATGTGGAATGGCGCTGTACTTCTCTGCTTCACGCAAGAAGCTCGGGGGAACCTGGATTTGGAAGGCTGAGAAAGGTAATTCCTCCAGCTACCCATTGTGCGGCGAACACCCAAGACCAGGAAGCCGGCAGTAGATACTGGCTGATGAAGGAGAATGAAAGGTTTAAGCCGGCGACGATTGCCGAATAGAAAGAGAATTTGAGGTTCCGTTCAGTATTTTTAGGTTTAAATACTTTTGCAATCATGCAGCTCACAATGTTCAAACTGGGGTGAGCTATATTTGGGACCAGCTATAATATTTGAAATGTTTATGTACCTTCAGTTTTGCTTGCACTCGCAATACTGCTAGCACAACTAACCAACTTCCCTGTGAACCTTTTATGGTCTGTAGTTAAACACTAGCAGTGCGAGGACGCAAAAATTAGGGTGTTTTGCTAAAGGCTATAGAAAATTTTTGTTGGAGCTTACACTTTGGTGTTGCATCGCAGAAGAACATGTAACACAGCACTATGAGACGTAGACTACACAAGATATTGCAAGCGAACTAAACATTACTTACCAACTCTCCTCAATGATACATCATCCCTTGGAAATCGCCCTCTTTTTGGTTTCTGTGGCAGCAGAAATTTTTTCTGTCTTTTTTGTTGATAAAATCTTTGATGGGAAAGTTGACCCGTTTTTGATCTGAGGTTAGAAAGAGCAGGATCAGTCTTCTTTCGTTTCGCACAGCTTTCTCCAGACTTAGACTTAGATTTTCGCTTCAAGGAGGAATTCGGCTGACTGGAATTTTCAGTTTCATTCCAGCGACACCGATTCCTGTCATTTCCTGATTTTTCACAGTTCTTTTCCGACTGATTCTTCGCAATTTCCGATTGCGAAACTGCCGGCGCTGTAGACAGATTAGGTTTCACCGAAAATCTTTCTGTTATATCTTTCAGGCACAAATGAAATGAGTCATCCTTGGCAGAGTTGAGCGTGTTCTTCGTTGTTGTCAGGCCAATTTTGTGGAGAATGTCTGTGGAAGGGGAATCTGTGGCTTGGATTTGAGCTTGATGATTGTAGTCAGAGAAAACGGTTTCACCGATCCACGATCGGCTCTGATTCAATTCTGAGTGGCGAGCGTGGATCTGAATTCGCCGTCGGTCCAGGGTGGGTCTGACTGTCGAGGTTGAGGGTTGGAAGAAACAGGATAAGTACTTGTCTTCGGCTGGATTAATGCAAGTCATGATAGAGAGCTAAAAGAAACGAAACAAGAAACTGCAAAAATAGGTGTTTAAAGAACAGATAAGAAACTGAATAAATAAATAAATAATAGTGATCGTTTCCAACTTTCGAAAATGTTAAGTTTGTTTTACATTCCATTTTAACTCTGCGCATGCGCAATATGATGCGCAGACGGTAGGGAAGCGCGATATTCAGAGAATCGACGCAGAAACGAAAGAACAACTGAGGAAATGATAATAGAAATGCAGGTTCAGCGAAGAACAAGAAAGCGGTGAAACAGAGCAACGGAAGAAAGGAGCAAGAAGGAAAATTAGGAAATGAGCTAAGTTTTAAAACTTTCAAAGTTAAAACTGTTTTAAAAAGATTGCAGTTCCTCCGTTGGTCTGTCTTTTCCGACAACTCAGATATCGTAGTCGTCAGCCAATCAGCTATCAAAGGTGACGAAATTTCTCCGCTCCTGTTGCTCCGTTGAAAGCCATGTTATACCATGCAAAAGACACTACTGAAGAAAACTTGCAAGACATACAAGAAAGCAATTTTGAAAATGGCAATGCAACAGCAAAGTGAAATCCAACTGTAGGACGCACAATTACATTGGAACATTTTGTGAAACCATTGTTGAGACTCAAATCCAAAGTAAACGTTAGAATGCGACTCTGCAATTTTAGTAAATAGTTCGGACGAAAATTGCAGTAGTTACTGCGTGGTTACAAAAGTGATGATTAAGTTGAGCTGAATGCCCATTTTAAGTTAATCTCTAATTCAGTGCCCCCAATTTATTTGCTCTGGATTTTCAAAATTGCCCTAATTTTTCATGTCAGTTTAAAACTAGTTCAGGATTAGTAACATTGTGTGCTCTGTTATTAGACAGAAATCTAGGTTCAGTGCCAAATTATATGAATGTTTTAAAATGAAGTTTAATTAAAGTTTAATTAAAGTTCAATTCTGTAATTACTGATTGTGACTAGAAATGAAAAGAAATTAGATTTGTAGGGCGCATCTAAAGTGTGTCGTTTTAGTCCAAATAACTTTCAACTGCGTTGCAACTATTCGTCTGAATTGGGATTTCTGATAAAATTTGTGGAAGACCCCGCTTTTCTTAATAGATCGCACATCGACCCGGGAATGGCACAACTTTTACATACATATCGTGACCCATTCATGCGAATGCAGTTTATGGGTAGAGTGCAACTATCCACGTATAAAAGAGTATTGTACATACTGATATGACAGGGTCTGCTTTGCAGAGAGGCGGTCAACCTGTAGAGCAATTTCTGCTCTGACAGACAGCATCGACTCATCTATGTATCTTTGGTCCTTTTCTGCTGCGAGTTAAACGAGTTAAAAGAGTTAAAATTAAGTCAATCCTTTTCACGCATAGGGTTAAAATAGTTAAACAGTTTATTTTAATTCTCTGGCAGGGTTAAACAGGTTAAAACTTTTTAACTCTATCCTTTTAACTCGCACGCGTTAAAATGCCGTTTGATATAAGATACTTTTGTAGCTTTTGTATATCGAGCGGAAGGCAACGAAATGGTTTGCAAATCCTGCCTGTCTTGTGCCAAAATGCGTCGATTTTTAAATTTTAGTTTTGAAAAAATCCTATGATCCACCAGTCTACAGAATTAGGGGTACTTGTACTCTACATGTCTCTGTGTCCTTATCCGGAGTGCAAACTAGTGGGAAACTGGCTGGATCTCTTACACTGTCGAAAGTTCACGTCTACAAACGCTTTTGCGAAGTTTTCTATTTTCCATGGGAAAGCAGTAACGGTTCTGACTTTTTAGGCACAGGCCTTAAAAATGCTTTCTGAATGTGTGCAACGTTTTGCAAAATTAGAAGCAAACTTATCTTAGGAAACTAGGCTAAAAATACTGTCAGGCAAAATCTTTCCAGCTATGTATTTATCAAGGTTGTGACTTTTTGGACACGTATTTTTTTACTTTCCAAAACAAAAGATTTTAACTTTCTTACACTCTCCGCACAAACCAAAACCTCGACATTTTCGTTTCCTGGCCAACTACAACTTCGTATAAGCACACAGCGAAATTTCGAAAGACCATATCGAAGTCACAGTTTAACGGGGTTACGGGTCGTTTGCGTCAGCATCGCTATTTTGCTTGGGTTTTGGGTCACAAATTTTGTGAACACTTGGGATCAGTATGGGTCTTGGTTAAGCGTCCTATGAGTCATGCTGGGTGTGGATGGGCAATTTTAGAGTTTCACTTTGGGTCTGGATCACAGCGTCTTGCCATTTCTCAAAGCTCGTGTTCAATCAGCGTTTCAGTTCTTTCCGTGTTAAAAGAATAATTCCGTTGTTCCGTTTCGTTGATTCAAGCATAACACGGAATAAATTACAAATTAGGAAGAAACACTTCATGACAAATATTAAGAATAACAACATTTCGTATGCTGATGTTCCACCTAGATATAAGCATTACGACTGTGTGTGCACAAGTAAGCTACAAACTACGAGCTACAGTCGGCAGAGCCTTAAAAGAGCTAGGAAATTTAAGTGAGTTAGGAAATCTCTATATGATTATCCATAATTTATTTCAGAAAATAAAAAAGTCAAGCATAGATGCCCTTTGTGCTCCAGTACTCTGTCTGGGCCGTCCCGGCTAGAGTTGTGCCGTTAAGAAATTTTCCGGGCCGGGCCCGGGCCTACTAACATAACCGGCCCGGGCCCGATTAAAGGCCCGGTGTCAGGCCCGGGCCCGGAGCCCCGATATAAGGCCCGGTAGGCCCGGAGGCCCGAATCAAGGCCCGGGCACAACTCTAGTCCCGGCCCACACCAAAATTGTCCCAGTCTCTTCCCGGTCCGGCTCACCCCTGAGATTTTTGGCAAAATGAAAATTACCTAGCACTTTTGCTTAAGGACGTTTTTCTATGTATGGTTGGGCTAAAATTCGTATGCGACAAAGTTCAATGGAAAGTTGCGAAATTTGAAGCCCCCTGCATTTTGGCCCCCCGCCCATAATACGAGAATCATTACCTATTTTTTGACGAAGCAAAGCATTCCCGTTTGGTGGGGGGGTAGCCAACAGCCAATCAGACTGCAGAGAGCCCCTCCCCGTTTGGTGGGGAGTAGCAAACAGAGGAGCCTGGTCGGCAAGGAGTAGCCAAAAGAGCCCTCGTTTTGGGGGCGGGGGGGAGTCGCCAAAAGAGGCTACGTTTTGCAGAATTAGATGGTGTGCCAACGCCCCTCCCCAACCGGGGACCTCTTTTTGCTACACATATGACCCTTTTTGGAAATTTGTTAAGACTACCCTAATCCTTTGCTACACCCCCAACCAAACTGAAAAGTGGAGGTTTCGCTTGGCTGTTGGCTACCCCCCCCCCCCCCCCCCGCCACCAAACGAGGGGTATGTTTTGCCGACCCCATCCCTACCAAACGGGGGAACATTCGCGTATTGTGGGCGGAGAACCGTTACACAATGCAACGAAGAGAAGCCCTCTAGTGGCTTACTCTTGTTCAAATATACAATAGAATTATGGACTCTTGATCCCTCGGATTTTGTGTACTCTGTATAGAAAGAAAAGATACTTTGACCGATTCTGCTGGTTGAAGAAGCCTATATTCGTCAATGTTCCGTTATGTCGGAAGCTAGTTTCATAGAGCAATTTGAAAGCCATTAAAATATTTAAAATGATATCTCCTGCTAATCTGTAGAAATTGAGAAAAATGAAATGAGGAACATGAAAAATGAAACCATCAGCACCTTAAGGTGGTGGTATCCTTTTGTGCAGTACTGTGGTGATTTTTAAAACTCTATAAGTTTCGCAATTTTGGGCCTTGGAAAGAGCTTTATACATCGTTGTAACGCTTATAACCAGGACACTCCCAGAAGCTTACGAAAGTAGCCAAATTAGCAAAAAATAGAAAAACGTTTCTGACATAACGGCTAAGTATAGATCAAAAATTTTTGAATATCGATTTCTGAATACTGTAGAATCGGCGAAAGGTTCATTTTGTGTCATGATATCAAGGTAATAAGAGTCGAGGGGCGTCTTTTTGGCTTTAACACAGCAGGTTTTATCTGTCGAAAAAATCGGCCAAACGCACAATAACACAAAATTTTGCAACTTCACATTGAGTTTTCCTGCAAATAAAAGCGTCTTAGCCCAAACCAAGAAATATGTCCCTCTGCAGAAGTGCAAAATTTCACTTTGCCAAAAATCTCTGGAATCCGTCGAGTTGTTTGTGATAAATCAATATTTAATATTTAAAATAAAGTAACCGCAGTTTTGTCAAAATGGGTTTTCTGCCAAATCTCTAGCTTAAAGCAACGAACTTTGGCTAATAGCCATTGATAAAAATGTGCAATTGGAAGTGTATCGATTGAGTTTAAATGGACCAAAATTGTTCGTATGCTTTGGCAGTAATTTCCTCGAAAAGTTCCATTCGTTGACCCTCAAAATGGTGTTTTGCTTATACTGACTTAACCACTGGAGATAGCTCAAAGGTTGTAAAAGCAAAAATTTTCATTTTTTTTCATTTCATTTCAAGTTCATTTTTGTGTCATCTTTCCAGCCACAACAACCAATCCAAACCAATCTATCTACTGGGAGCCTAAAGGCCAAACCAAAGCTTTCATCTCTTTGGGCCTAAAAATACGGGACTGGTCCCAGAATGTTAAAGTGCACGGAAATAGGGTATTTCGTAAGTTTAGCTATTTAAGTAAAGGATCAAAGCATTATGGGTCAAAAATACCTGAAAGGAAACCAGCACCTTGAATGCAGCAAAGTACTAAATAAGAAAGTACGTAAATAATTAATAAATATAAACAATATAATCAATCTCACCATGCAAATCGGGGATAGTAGAGTAACCCCAAAAGGTAAGCCGCACGGTTCACGGATGACTGGTTCCAAAGAATATTAAACGCACAGAATTCAACCGAAAATAATGAGGTTGAAGCAGGCGCTAAAGCAAAATAAAATTTATCTGAAGTCAGGCCAAGTTAAACAGTTATTTAACTACATTAGCAACACGTCAGCTACCAAGAGAAATCTCAGCAATCCAGATAATAGGACTACTTCCCACTCAAAACTTTTAAATTAAAGAATAATGTTGGGTTAGCTTAAGGTGGTGATTCCTTTTGAAGGTGTCCGTTCAAAACGTCTAAAGTCAAAACGTCTAACGTTCATAACCTCTACCGACGAAACGTCTAACGACGAAACGTCTACTGACAAAACGTCTAATTTTTCTAAAATTTGTGTCACACGTTCAAAACGTCTAAAATCATTTTTCAAGAAAGCGAATCAGCTTTAATGTTATTTTGAAGTAAATGTATTTTCAAAACACATTAAATTAAACTCTACGTCTAGCTTATTGTTTGATTTTAAATTGTGTTTAGTTTAGCATTACAAACATTTAGCATTACATTAATTAATTTTGTTAAAACCAATTAAATAACTACAATTAAATAACTATATAATTTTAAATGAGGTCTCAATCATTTAGTAGTTGATTTGGAGTAGTAATAGACATGCAGATAAATGGAGCAATTATTCAGTGCCAGATCTGGGCCCCAACCCGGTGAGATAGAAATTTGGGTCTGGTACTACCCCTACAAGCAAAGGCGACAGGGGTGTGGCACTAAGTGAAAAAATCTGTTGCACCATCTTTACTGATTACAGTCAGTAATCAGAAAATTAGTATTCAGTAAATAATCAGTGAATAGTCAAGACTAGTTGAATACTGAAGCTAATGCAGAAAATAGGAAGTATATTTGAGACAATGCCAGAACTTCAAATTGAAGATTTGACAAGACCTGCCACCCACACCCTAAGTGGCCTATTCGAAAACTTTCCCAGACCCGCACAAAATAAGTAAAAAATAATCACTAAAATTTCGGAAAGTTTAGACGTTTTGAACGTCTGACACAATTTTAGAAAAATTAGACGTTTCGTCGTTAGACGTTTCGTCGGTAGACATTATGAACGTTAGACGTTTTGATAGGGAACCCTTTTGAAGACATCAACTTGAGCCATTATTACTTATTCATGTGTTGCACTGCTGAATCAGTTAATTTGTATTCCCCTCACCCAAAATTAAAGTTTTGGACTTTTCGAATATCATCGATTCGCAAGCGTGACCGAGGAAACCGGGAAAATTTTAGACTTAAATTTCTTCGTAAGCACATAGGGATGTTCCGGGATGTGCTATGTACAATTTTCAGCAAAAATAGCAGTCATTTTTGCGGATCCTCTTCGTTACCTTTTAGATATAGGAAAGTTTGAAAGCTTATAAAATTCAGAAAAAATAAAATTATACACGGATGGGGAGGGAAAGCGAGGATAAAATGCGAAACAGTAAAGAAAAATTAACTTTATTTGAAAGTTGGTCTCCGATCTGTTCAGGGACTCCAAGCACGAAGATAAAATCGAACTAGGCTAAGGTGTACATAGAAGAATGAATTGATAAATAGTCCTGCCGAAAATTTGTTTTCGA
The DNA here is from genome assembly GCA_030248195.1 of Trissonchulus latispiculum. Classification (NCBI taxonomy): domain Eukaryota; kingdom Metazoa; phylum Nematoda; class Enoplea; order Enoplida; family Ironidae; genus Trissonchulus; species Trissonchulus latispiculum. The sequence goes on along the minus strand of JASAND010005935.1, from coordinate 7,894 downwards.
TTCTTGGGTCTCTTGCGCTTCCTCCCCCCCCCAGCAATAGCTTGATTTGAATAACAACGATAATAACTTATGACAATAACTTTGAAATTTTGTATGGGCTAATGACTTCAAAAATTAAAAATTTTAAATGAATTTCAAAAAATTTTAAATTTTAGTTCGGTAAGGGGGCCAAGGGGGAACCAAAACGTTTTTGAAAAACATTTTGCTAACTAGCTTTCAGGGTTTTTCAAGGGCGCTGAGCACGAATCTGAAATTCATTTTTCGATTCAGTTTTTCGTTAACTCAGAACAAGCTACATTTATAAGCTTAAGATGAAAGCTGAATCGAAAAACGGATTTTAAATTCGTGCTCAGCGCCTCTGAAAACCCCTGACTGCAAGTTTTCAGCGAATTGTTTTTCAAAAAATTTTTGGTTCCCTTGGTCCCCTCTTACCAAACTAAAATTTAAAATATTTTACATTTTTAAATTTTTTTAACTTTCGAATTCATAAGCCTCCAGTAATCACCCATACAAAATTTGAAAAATATTGGACAAAAAATCAAGTTAAAGGGGAGGGGGAAGTGCACGAGACCCCAATTTTTTCATCGTCCCTGAAAACATCTGCAACCAACTTTAGAGCGAATATGGTTTATCGACAAATGTCAGCTACAAGCAATACTTTTGAAGCAGGTATTTAAATTTGAAAGGTTAAAATTCGAAACATTCTAAAGAAAAATATTTCAAGGCACTGAAGCTTCTAAAGCTCAGAAGTAACAGAAATCCAACTTGTATTTGTCAGCAAAAAAACTGTTTTAAGCCAAGTATCGCTAATTGAGCTTCATCCACCATCTGCCTTTGGGGGATGAAGTTCAATTAGGGACACTTCTTTATCCGTTGGAGTTAGGGATCAGCAATTCCCTTTAGATAAAGGGACGTACAGGTTTGAGCAACGGACAATATAGTCCCTTCAGTGCAAGAAGGGGCGAATAAATTTGCAGCCTCAGGCCGCCGGAAAACTGAATTTCTGTCGGTTGCTGAAGAAAACATCTAGGAGAGGGCAATTTTCAGTTCTATACGGTGATCTATCCAACTACTAACAAATGAAGGGGTATCTGTGACGAGACGGTCAAAGGCACGCTTACCTGTCCAAAATGTTCAACCACTTCCTGGCTCATCCGTCACAGACTGATTTAAAATTAGGGAATTACATTTAGATATTTGAAATTGTCTGCATTGCGATTGGTAGCTTCGCCTATTGCTGGCCTCTCATTGGCTGATTGCTGAGAAGAGCCCGCCTCTTCTTAAGTGTTTTGGTAATTCTCTTTGGGCTATCCGTCGCCCAGCCTTATCAAATTTTATGACCCGAAGCCAAGAATTCAAATGATAGTTAAGTACTTCGCCACACTATTGTTCTCTATGCCTAGATGACCCAGACCTTAAACAATACGGTCACTGTAGAAATCTTTCAAAAGGACAAAGGCTTTGAGTCATTGCCCTCTCACTGGAGCGGAGATGAACAATTTTCAAATTTGAATTCTCGAACTTGTTTGCAGTTAAGGCGTACCTCTATCGCCGTTATAAAACATGACTGTGTGACCATTCTCCCAAATTAAACAAGACTGAATTAAAAGGGCATTTGTCAATTCTCACTTTACTCAGCAGGGCGCCTCATGCTATGACAATTCTATTTATCGCTTTTGGTCTGAAGTGGCTTTGTTCTGAAATCCAGAGCTATTACCGCCTTAAAATGCTGAACGCATTTGACAGTAGTAAGTGAAAGAGATACGCAGTAAAAGGCTAAAACTGGACTAGCACAGAAAGGTATCTCTTTTCTTCAAAACAAAGATTTGTGCAGGTAACGTACAAGTTGCTTCAAAAGTTCTCTTGGAATATTAATTGCATATCACAAGTTTTAGAAATTTGAAAAACTTGCAAATTTGGGCACTGCCAAGATCAAAGAAGAACTCCCATCAGAGAAAAGAGGTTCTAAATCTTTCTCGTGACCTCCCATCCTATACTGACAAAATATATACAATATGTCATAAGCATGGATAATGATAATGCTGATTATATATTCTATCAGACACATCCTACGTAATTATGACCTAATTGCAGTTAAGAAAAGCTTCAGACACTAATCTACAGATTGTGTATCACTCGGTACTTTTTCATAAAATTCTGTCCCACTCGGTACGGAGTCCCACTCGGTACTTTCCAATTTTTAAACAATAACCGTCCTATTCGGTACTTTTGAGTCCCACTCGGTACTTTTGAGTCCCACTCGGTACTTTTGAGTCCCACTCGGTACTTTTGAGTCCCACTCGGTACTTTGGAATCTCACTCGGTACTTTATTGTCTCACGCAGTTGGTACTTTGAGGAGACTAATTTTTTGTATATTTAATGTTACAATTTGCCAGAACTTGCGGGTCTTATCTCGATTACCCCAGTACTCAAAATCCTTAAAACTTGACCAAATGAGCTAAAATTTGGTGTGGGTATGTTTTCGACTACGCTAAGCTACATCTTAAGCTTAAATCTTTAGCTTATACTGAACTAACGAAAAGCTGAAACGCAAAACGGACTCCAGATTCGTGTTCTACGACCCCGAAAACCTCTATATACATCTTTTTAACAAAATCAAAGACAAAAAATTTTTCGGTTTCCCTTGGTCCCCCCTTAGAAATCGAAAAAAATCGAATTTCGCGAAATCGAAAAATTTTGCGATATTTGAACTCAGCGTGGTCGAAAACATACCCACACCAAATTTTAGCTCATTTGGTCAAGTTTTAAGGATTTTGAGTACTGGCGGGGGGGGGGGGGGTAATCGAGATAAGACCCGAACTTGCAATATACATATATTTGATAAATTGTTCAGACACTGCTGAAGCTAGAACAAATCTTTGTTTGTTTTATTCACAATAAACTTTACGTTTTCTGGTGTGTTTGTTTGTATATTTAACTTTTTTTGCCACAAATTATTTAAAAATGGGTCTACACAAAATTCTTGCAGAAATTGCAAATTTTTAAAGATTTAAATTCAAGGTTTTTAGATTCAATTCAAGATTTTTGAATTTGATTTAATTAATTCTTAGATTTGAGTGTTAACGTTAAGTCGCAGTTAATATTAAAGAACTAAAACAATTCATGAAAACTATACTTTAAATACTTCTAACTGAATGTCAAAGTACCGAGTGAGACTATAAAGTACCGAGTGGGACACAAAGGTACCGAGTGAGACTCAAAAGTACCGAATGAGACTCAAAAGTACCGAGTGGGACTACTTGAGAAAGATTAGAAAAGTACCGAGTGGGACTCATACCGAGTGAGACTCTACCAATCTAGAAGTAGATCCATGGGGGCATCTTGGACTTCTCACAAATTTAGACCAAAACAGACCATTGCAAATATTATTGCAACAGTGACACTGAGCACAATGGTTTTTTCATTTTTGAGAAAGTCCCCTTGTTTGCATTAAACTGCATAAAACAGGGTATACTAATGACTTTGTTTGTTTCCATATGATATTCCATATCCATATCCAGAATTCCACTAAGCATAAGTGGAATAAACCAGAACCGTGTATTCCACTTATGCCTAGTGGAATTGTGCCTACTCTTTTGATGTAACCGCTCAGCAATGTCAAAACTCAAAAGTGGAATTGTGCCTACTTGGAAAATCTTAAAAGTGGAATTGTGCCTACTCTTTTTTATGCCTAGTGGAAATATACCTACTAAATCGTAAGTAGGCAGACAATTTCAGGCAAAATATTTGCAAAAGGCTGAATATATTGCAAAGACGAAATTGCAAATAATTGTTGCAGACGTTTGACCTACTTTCATTGACCTTTGACCTATGAGTAATATTGATTTTTGCAAAATTCGTAAAGTATATAAGACCTAGACAGACAGTCTTTCACTCAGTTAAGGTTTATCTTAACTATGGCTGCACAACCGCTCAATATTGAATTTGTGCAGGGCCCACGAGGTGAATTTTTTAGATGGGACATTTTGAACATTTTGAAAACTGAGCAAGCTGTTAATGAAAATGTAATGCAGATTCTTATAAATGGCGGTAACCCTGTCCCGCAGCCGGCCAAATATCGGCGGATGGATGAATTTAATTATACTGTATATATATATATATATATATATATATATATATATATATATATATATATATATATTAATATTAATTTTACTTAATGTTATTTGTTAATTGCTATTTACTTGTTTTGCTGTTGTAGCAGTTTTGATCTTATGTTAGTTATAGTGTGTATATAAACATTAAACTAAACTAAAACATCAAACTACAAATAACGTAAAGTATATTCTAAAGGTAAAGTCAAATTCAGTAGCAGTAGGCACAATTCCACTTTTGAGTTTTGCAGTAGGCATAATTCCACCTCGTAGTTTTTCCAAATGCGAGTAGGCAGAATTCCACTTTTGAGTTTTGACAAGGAGTAGGCAGAATTCCACTAGGCATAAGTGGAATAAACCATTGAGAACACATTTCATACTGAAACTGGTAATGATGACTATCTTGCTAAATTCTGCATAGCATAAGTCAATGGGCACAATACATACTCTACTTGACTTTTAAGTTCCCCCAAACGTCTGAACTAAATAAATTTGAATTATATAAAATAAATCAAATTAGTTGATTTATGAATGTTAATTAAGTTTGCCAATTCAATTTGTACACCAATAATGATGAATATTTAAAAACTAAGTACCATTCTCAAATTCATGCTTTGTTGTCAGTCTAAATAACAAATAAATCTTGTAAATGCGTAGAAATAGTTACAACTTGGCAGCTATAAGCGCTTATAAGTCCGAAAATTATAAGCGACATATAAGAATTTTGTGCAACACTTTACAAGATCTTATTAACCGCTCCTAAACCGCTTAAAAATTTCCGCTTATAGCCTAATAGTAAGCGACTTTATAAGAATGTTAGTGAAACGGGGGGCAGTTCCACCGCTAAAGCTTGTAGAAACTGAAAAACTGAAAAATAAAATCTTTAAAAATTAAGCTAAACTCTATTGAATTAGTTTGCATTATTCCAATAAATATGTTGAAAATCTAGTTTACAGCCTATCTACTCACACTAAAGCAGAATTTAATTAATGATCAATTTGATGACAGTCTTTGACTGAATGCCGACTGAGTGGACACAGAATTAATCTTAACACAAACAGCGTTTGCAAGAAGTAGTTAGTTTCAATTATATTTTGAAGTATATAGTCTGCAGGTATCTGGCTGGCTATCAGTGGACATCTTAACAACTTACAGACTCGGTGCGGTGTGTGGGAAAAGAAACTGTTAATGGGAATTAGAGTTTAGAGTTTAGTTTAAGTGTTTAGAGTTCCTGGCTTTTTCTGAAGCAAACAATCACAAGAACGCCGGAAGAACTTGCGTTTCCCGTTGGCATATCACTAGACAAATTGGTTTCGGGATTTTTGAAAAATTGAAGAAAACCGAAAGAATTGAATTGTAATTGTTATTGAACTTAAACAAACTCCCCTCCAGCTAATGCCGTAACTATTTCTGTTCTGACTAACTGTTTCCGTGGGTCTCTCCGTAAAACCTGTCCAGTTTCGGACAAGCAGTCGAACCGAAACAGGGATCCTAGTTAACCAAAAGAAAATTAAATGCACACTTGTGGACTGCCATGCGATTTCCCTGGCGGAATCAATTTGGAAATTGCCCATCCTGCTAATATGCTTTGGTTTCGTTCGTCATCTGTCTCTCTAAAGGCCGGTTACACCACCAAACTTTCGCTGGACCAGATTTGTGCCAGACTCAAGTCTGGTGGAAGTTTGGTGAAAGTTTGATAGTGTAAAGGCACATCAGGCTTCCACCAGACTTAGGCTATACTTGCACCAGACTGCCAGCCCAGCTGGCTTTTTCCTACAGGGAGGTGGGTGGAGGGGGCCCCCCAGAAATTCGTCCCCCCCCAGACTTGGTTCGCCCCCCAAGGACTCGGGCCTTCCCCCCCAGAACTCTAAAGTGCCCGGAAAAATAGGGTTTTGAGGGTATATTTTGAAAATTTTTTCCGGCTTCGCCGGATTTTTACCTATTTTTAACCATTTTTTGTCCATTTTAAGCTTAAATTTAAGTTAAAAATAGTTAATTTTTTAGCTCAGCAGCAAAAAATAGCTATTTTTGGGCACTTTTCAGAAACTTTTTGTTCCCTCCCCAGAAATCCGAGCCCCCCCCCCCAGAAATTTTTGCCTAAAAAAATCAAGCTCAGTTTGTTCTGACAGAAATTTTCGGCTGATGTCTGATGAAATAACCCAATGAAAATACAAGAACAAGTGACGTGACGCTGTTGCAATTATGGACTTGTCCTTCAGTGGGCTTTTTCTGCATAGTCGTGTATAATATACGTTTGCTTCTCTTATAATACGTACTATTGTCATGGCGGTTTGTTTGTAATACAGAGAAAGAGGCTGATCTAATCACCTATTATTCTGATCATCCTTGTTTATGGAACCACAAGGATGAAGCTCACTTCAAACGAAATTGTTTATTCAAACGAGATTATCAAAGCATCCCTGTGCGACCCTGCGGCCTGTTACCCGAAGACGTTTACGAATATGACGGCTGTCGTCGTCCAAAGCCTAAATTAATGACCAGTCTGCTGATTTTTTGACCTCTCTGTCATCACTGCAAAAGACTGTTTAATGCAGAGTCAAACGACACAAAAAATTTAAATTAACTAAATTTGCAGCCGAATTTTAGAGGCATCACAAAATTTTTGCTCTTATGTACAGTAGGGCGGTGATGCCCTACTGTCATATTTTATTATTATCTAAAAAGATTCTCCATCTAAAATTAGTCCGAACTTATGTATGTAGTTTTTGTTGAAATTGCCCCGATAGCTCATAATTTGTAATTGAAATAATGTAAATGTCTGTGTTTTTGCGAAGATAGATCAGCAATTTGTCACATTGGTTTCGAAATTCTCTCAAAAGTCTTTCTCAAAATTTGATTGGCTGGGCAGGTCACGTGTGATCACGTGATCGTATGTTCTTTCGTTACTTTTCAAAAACCCAGTCAGTCTTAGTTTAGCGCTTGACGTGTGAAGTCGTTTTTCTTTACTTGCTCCGGCCCAAATTTTATGTGTTATTATACCTTGTCTGCCAGCCATTGGGGCTCCCGAGTGCTATTGAAATCCGGGTTAGGAGAGTAAATAGCCTCTCATCTGGTGATAGGTGGGACGGGAGTTCCCAATTGCATAATTACTCGGGGCCTACGATTATTTCTTGTATTTCTCCACTGCCATATATTTATATTTGCTCTGTATCAACAATTTTATGGTCATACTTCTGGATCTGCCTTTCACTTTGTAAGTCTCCCCCCCTCCAGCTTTTATATTAAATATTATATCACGGCCACTTGGCCTATTGTTTTATAGCTAGGATTAGTTTCTGTTAGTTCGGTAAGTAGGGTACCTAGGGTCTAGGATTGGGGTAACGTAGTGGGAGTGAGGTTAAGTTTCACGGTATTCGGAGTATCCTAATTGGCGAGGCTTGTCGAGGTCGGCCTGGAAATACATCTCCAGTCCGGGTTGCGTATCCATCTATAAGCGCACAGCACCCCGGTAAAGGTATTTGGTCGCCCATCTATCTATTCCTTGGGGCCAAATCTTTACAATAGGCTGCCAGTTTCGGCCTCCACCTCGCCAATTTTTGTAAAATTTTACGTACGTTCTTGCATATTTTGTGGGGAAAATATTTTCCGGAGTCAAGGAAAATATTTTCGATTTTTCTGGAGTTAGAAAAATCCAGGCCCACTAGGTATTTTTCCGGGCTAGGAAAAATCCTGTACGTATTTTTCGGGGGTTATATCATATTTGTCTCGTCATATTGTGCCAATTTTGTCAAATTTTGGGGTAAAATTTCCAATTTTT
>JASAND010005934.1:0-11120 GCA_030248195.1 Trissonchulus latispiculum | reverse complement strand
TGACAAAAACGTGTATATTTTTGAATCGAAAAACTTAAGCCAGAGCTGGAGATCCAGAAACCACCACATTAAGTTCACTATTCCAACGTTCTGTTGGAGCCAACTGAACTGTAATCAGTCACAACCAGGCGCGTAGCCAGGGGGGGGTGGGGGAATCCCCCCGAAATTGTGTTGCCCCCCAGGAACTTTTTCCTGCCATGTGGAAAACGCCCATTTTTCAAAACATTTTCGAGCCTTTGGCGCGAAATAATTGTATTATGCCATTATAATACGTGTTTTGCACTAAACAATTAGTACCAATTACCCTGTTTGGTGTTTGGACCACCTTCTGCATCTGTTTGGTAAATGAACACGCACTGCGCCTTAAATATTATTGTAATTTCAAAGAATTCTCTGTAAAAATTCCACTAAGGTCACGAAATAAAAAATTTCTCAGCTTTTGGGGGCTCGGCCCCCAGACCCCCCCGAAAAATTTTGCATTCCCCCCGAAATTTTTTTCTGGCTACGCTAGTGGTCACAACCATAGGATAACGCGGAAGATGGGGGTGCAGCCCCCTCGAGACCGATAAAAAACAAGCAGACCCTCTTCAGCAAGAACGACAAAAGGCAGGTCCTATCATCGCCCAGGTGGGAGAAAAGGCAGTTTTGCGATTTTTTAAAAAATTATCAAAAATTCAAAAAAATCGTCATTACTGATTTTTGGTAAAAAATGTCAAAAAAATTAGCAATTTTTGCTAATTTTGGGATAGACCACTTAAATGTTTGGAAAATGTTTAGACAAAGCTCGTTGTAGTCGGGGTAGACCCTCCAATACCTGACCCCATGTCAATGTAAGTCACCATTAATTCAGGTCAAATTCGAAAGTTGTCAAAACTCAAAGAAGAACAAAAAATAAACAGTTTTTAGCAAACATAAAGCACACTTTTGTGAATAGAGCGCAGTCATTTTCAAAAATCCAATTAAAAATCTCATACAAAATGATCTAATTAAATTGAGAAAAAATCCAAAAAAACTAACTTTAAGACACAATGTGAAAATATCATTCAGTCTAGAGCGGAGATATTTGGGTAGGGAGGTGGCCAAATCAACCAGACACTGAAAGACTACATCATCACCATCGTCCTCCTCTGCACACTCATTGCACACCTGAAATGTATTAATTAAAACAACAAATTAATTAATTAATTAATTAATTAAGGTGGTGATTCCCTTTGGTCACAAAAGTTTGCACCGTTATTACTCGTTCATTACTTGGAGTTAAGAAGCCATTTTTATATCAAAATGTAGCCTGACATTTTCTCTTTTTAATGCATGCCATGAAACTAATGTTGCTTTTTTAAAATATTTTTGACACATTTTAGAAGAAGTATAATTTTCCAGATTTTTGCAGACTCAAGTAGATTTTTTCGCGAGACATCGGTTATATCATTCGATAACTCCATCAAATAGCTGGGGACGATTTTTTAGTTATTCTGAAATCGCTCTTCGTTATAGAGAAATAAGCTGAAATGTGTGCGTAACCTGTATTTTGCCTACTTTTTTCAAATTTGTCAAGCGATTACTTTAGCTAGAAAGCAGTAATCGAGGCAACTAAAAAATCGTCCCTGGGTATATTTGTGCAGAACACATTTGCTCAGTAACAGCCCTCCAGCTTGCGTGGTGAATGCTCCACAATCTTTGAAAAAAATTGGTCGTGTTTTTGCAAAAACTACATTTTTCATGGTAGCAGCCTACGGGATAGCTGTTGGAAGACGATCATCCATCGGATAATTTGCCCCTGTGAGACCTTCAGATCGACGCCCTTAGTTTGATTTACCGGCTTGTGTAGTTCAAGAAATGATGGATTATTTGATTTTTGCCAAAATGACAAGTTTTCAAGGCCAAAACAAGAAAATCGGCTATATCGCACGCTAGAGAAAAGCTAGAAAGTTGCTTTAAAAAGCAAAAATGTGAAGCTCAACGAGATCTTTCAAATGAATATAGTCATAACTGTATAGCTGCCGCCAAACTTTCAGAAATTGGGAAAAACCGCCCTGTTCGGAAATCTCGAATTTTTGAACCGGGATTGCGCGGAGGGTGTCAGAACGCTAAAAGAATGTATTTCGGAAAGTTTCGCCGAATTTCATCCTGATTTGCGCCGCCAACCAACAATTTGTGCCCAAAAGGAATCACCACCTTAATTAATATTAGCTCAGAAGAGAAGTCGAACAGTTGAATTTTTGAACGACAGAACGGCCCCGGAAAAAATCACGGAAAACTGGACGGTCCTTAACAGTCTTGAAACATGAAAACCATTATTATGCTACTTCGTCGCAGGCAAAATACATACTATAAATTTCTCGTAGGCAGGTTGTACAACTGCATAGCCTAGCCCACCTCTAAAATGAAAGCTACCTACATACTAGAGATGCACCGGGGCCGGGACCTCATCGTGGCCCCGGCCGGGGCCGGGGCCTAGAAATAGGGGGTCAAAATCGAAAATTTTCAAAAATTTTCTTAAAAATTTAATTTTGCAATAATCTTTGATATACAAACGTTACTATCGTTGTTTTCATTCATATCAGCGCGAAAACAAACGATTTGTAACACTTTTTGACTTTCGAAAACCAAAATTTTGGTCAAAAAATTCACAAAATTTTGCTAATTTGTGGCCCCGGTCGGTACCGGGGCCTGGCCACCGGGGCCGGGGCCGGACTAGTAACGGGGCCTAACTACTGGGGCCGGGGCTAGGCCCCGGTGCATCCCTACTACATACCCAAACCCAAATAAAATTTTTCGCATCTGGGCGGATTAAAATCTGGAACTAACACTTTCACTACAAGTGTAATAGGGATAATAGACAGAGCTGTGCCTCAAAACTTGGGGATCAAATCAAAAAGACAAAACGTCTGTCGAGACCAACCAAGCCAGCTATCCAGACTAAAACCCTAAAACGATCAACCTAGTCAGCCCTAAAAAACAGGCAAGAGAAACCATCCAGCAAACCACGTACAACTAGTATGGCTGGCAACAGATCTCCAAAAGATTTCAAGATGGCCGTATCACCCTCATTGTCAATCAGAAAGGCAGAAGTGGCTCGCACTGCCGCACCGCGAACCTACAAACAAATAGGGCGACAAAACTTCAAGGCAGAAAACTAACTGAATGGCAAAAAATGGTTGAAAAATCCGGAGGTGGCTAGGTGGATAACCCAAAAAATGGGCATCAATATTAATACTGCAAACTGAAATATCCTCTATTTTCTGTATTAGGCTTAACCATACAGAAATATAAAAATGCAATTTTAATTAAAACCGAAAACAATACCAAAGAGCAATTTACATACATAGAGTAATCGTTCAGTGAACTAAAATAGATACTTAAATAAGCAAATACATACTCAATAAAGCCTATACTGAAGGCAAAATGTTAAAATTAATAGTAATAGTAATAGCAAAGTATTCAAACCCAACAAACATACGTCCTTAGAACCCTGCAGAGTCAATGACTGAGCCAACATGTCCTTGATAACACTGATGTAGTGCGCCTGTTGATTGCCAAAAATGTTCGGCACACTTCTACAACAACGAGAAAATATAGCTACATGTTGACAATTAACTTGCTTCCTTCCCAAAAGACATGAATCGTGACCTCTGAAAGTTAATGTCTTCAGAAGGAGTCATCACCTTAAAGCTAGCTCAGTTCATTGTTACTACCCTGGCTTTTTCCTACAGGGGGGGGGGTGGGGGTGGAGGGGGCCCCCAGACTTCAGAAGTCTACAGAAAAATAGGGTGTTTAGGGTAAATTTTCAAAAACTTTTCCGACTTCGGAGGATTTTTAGGCATTTTTTAGATATTTTAAGCTTAAATTTAAGTTTTATAAGCATTTTTCGAAAAAAATTTCGTCCCCCCCAGAAATCTGTGCCCCCTCCAGACCTGGGGGGAACCCCCCAGACTTCCCCCTCCAGAAATTTTTGCCTAGGAAAAAGCCAGACCAAGTTCCAAAGCGAAAGCCACAAGCAAAGGCTTAAAATGCTTCAACCTTTTAACTGAAAAAGTTCTCAGTTCACTCTAAACGTGGCACAAATTATTGACAAAATTTTATTGGTCGATAGGAGAGAAAATGAAATATAAATCTTTCCTGTAGTCACAGATTTCGACACTTGTTGTTTCTTGTTTGCTGCATTAGACATCACAATGTGATGATCATCGCCCGAAGGTGCAATGTGTTTAGCCAGAAAACTGGCCCCGTAAGGTTGGTCAAAAACAACTCAACCAAGTTGCCAGAAGGAGTCTCAAAGCCTGGTCGACATCACGACGGAAAACGTCTCCTCCTTTTTAAACTTCGTAATGCTTAGTTGACACTTCGTAATACCTAGTTTTCTGACACTACACCAAACGGACAAAGTTACAATCTTTCCGTCTGCCCAATCAGAACAATAAACTAACTCGATGATCAATAGGGCAACTTCCTTCAGCTCAATACTGTCCGAGTTGGCACAATCGAATAGAAACTTCAGCACGGCTGGCCACTTCTGTTGGTCTTCTTCATCTATAATTAGTTTAATTAAATCAACATGAACCAAGAGCGCTCCTTGGCCGCATGTAAAATGCATACAAGTCCCCACAGACGGGTTGTACATACACGGAAACTAGCCTGTAAAATGCATATGAGTGGCGTAAGTTGAGATTATAAATTGAGAAAAACAAGTTGCAACCGCCTAACACATGAGAATAACGTGCCCTACAACGAGTCTCATATCGGCGCAAGTTACTGAATCAGTCGGAATTCATGTGTTTCATTATTGCATTAAGCTTTCACTGTCATTATTGCTTTCATTTATTCATTATGCTAACACAGATTGTGATATCTTGAGCATTCTGTGGTACGCAGCACTTTGATTCAGAGCTAAGTAGAGGAAAAACGTTGTATGCTCGAGCGTTGTGTGGGAAATCATATTCATGTAAAAGTCAAGTTGTCAACAGTGACAGACACAGAAGCATATTGCTTAACCTTGAGCTTGATTTCTCACTTCACAACATTCATTCCACAATACGAGACTCAGTAATTACACGAGTGTCCAGTTGTTTTAGTTAACGCGAAAACAGAACGCTGGGCTATGTCGCTAATATGAGCCTTATTGTAGAAGAGGCTCATATGTTATGCTATTGCAAATTGTTTTCCTTTATTTACAACTTGCCTGTTGTGGGGACTCCTATGTATTTTACATGCAACGAAGGAGCGTTTTTGTTTCTTGCTTCTCATTCTTTTATGCGCAAAAGACAACAAAGTTGTAGCTCTGTATCTTTCACACTGCGAAAAATTTTTCTGCCACAAACTGTTTAACCTTTTTCATTTTCCTATGTTTAACATGTCGTTGTCGAGGTAATCTTTGCAGGGCTCTACAGCACGATAGAAACAATATTACGCAAAACGCTCTAGTCTTGTTTTGAAAACCCATTGGGACTCCAAAATATGTGAAAATTAGCAAAATAGAAGATGGTCGAAAAATCGGCCAAAAAGCAACCCCCCCCCTTAACTGTACGTATACAATATTTAATTAAGTAACTAACTGTATATGCATACCCAGTGCACTTCTGGCCACCTCAGCCACCACATCGGCAAACTTTTTCCGCAGCCCGGGATCAGTGGTCACCTGAACAGCCTGAAGGAGCTCCGCCTTGAAGGCCTCCATGTGGTCCGGAGGAAGGGCTGGGACCAGCTCCTCCCAGGAATTGGACAGAAGGCGACGCAGCAGAACCAGGGCCAACTTTCGAGACTGAAAATGAAAAAACAGACACAAAAAGGAGAAGAAAAATTAGGGCGAAAAATTAGTCAAAAGAAACAGAAACAGTGAACAAGCAATCATCACAATATCATGGCACCATCCTCCTTTCAAGGTGATTGATTTGACCGCCTAAAAGCGGAAAAGTTTAGATTAAAAAATTTATTATATTATATTCATATATAATATAAAAGACGGATAATTTTTGGTTGGTTAAGAATTAGTATATACCAGTCGTTTTTCCAAGGAGTACAAACAGTACCAAACTTGCTCAGAAAAAGGGAACTGAAAAAACTTTTCCAATAATTTTGCAAGTGTCAGGGTTCATGCGGATTTTTCAGTTTCAATTTCCAGGTTTTTCCAGGTTTTTCAGCGGCAATTTTCCAGGTTTTGTATTATTAAATTTTGATCAAATTAGTGTAAATTTGGAGCATTTTTGGGGTACCAGGACCTTAAACCCAGCGATACATTGGATCCAAGCCCGACAACCAGGCCCCTGTCCCGACATAATTAAAGTAATGGTAGACCTGGGCTGGGTTTTTTCGGAAGAAAGACGGAAAACTAGTTTTTCGGCTTTTTCAGTGTTTCCTTATTCCTTATTCAGCGTTTTCATTATTTCGAAGTTGCTTTCTAAAAAATCTCTTATGGACAAAAATTTTGATAAAATTTTATTATTAAAAATTTTTTTAAATAAAGTTTATTTTTTAAAAAAATTTATATATATATATATATATACATATAATTGTTTTGTGTATTCGTGTGACTCTCACTCTTGGAATAAATATATATCCACCCAGTTTCCCCGTGCCAGGTGCGCACCTGGTGAGGCAGGGTGATGAGACGCATAGGGCTTTGAGCACTCATCTGAGGATATATATTGCCTGTGCTCCAAGGCACCTATTACGTTTTGCACTATGTTATTTTACGTATATATATATATACACTCATTTTTAAATAGGTTGGGGTTTACAATGCAATGAAACGGAATATGTCTATATCGGATGTATCCAGTACTCTTGAATTTAAAATGACTAACTACAGAGGAGGTTGAGTACGCATCTTGTGTTACTGTGCAGTGTGCCTCGTTCTGTTTTTTCTTCCCCTTTTTTCGATAACCCCAATGGCTTTAAACTGCTTCTGGAGCGCTATAAAGGTCAAATTTTAACGAATTAAAGCGTTAAACATTATTGTAAATCTACAAATAAAAATCTAGACCGCTTCAAAGAATTTTTTAAAAATTTTCACTTTTTCAAATTAATTTGGAAAGTTTTCGGAAAATTTTCAACATTTTCGCAAAATTCTAAAAAATATATATTTAATCGTATCGAGTTTTCCAGTGCCCACCGTGCGGTAACTATTGGCATTTTCAAACAAACGTTTGGAAATATGAAAGCTAAAAATAGGTTAAATCTCTACAAAAGTTGTAATTCGTTAAAATCGGAAAAACGTAGTTAGAGTTAAAAATACAAATCTAGTGCTAAAAAGTGTAAGCTTTTAAATAAGATTGAAGAGTCTTAGCCTCATTTTGCGCACCGTGCTCTTTGAACTACGTATATATAATGTTAAACTATGGCAGACGAAAAAAGTTACGCAGCGTAGCGAGAAAAATTTTCGAGGGGGGAATGCAAATGTCCGGGGGGTTGCAAATGCAAATGTTGTGACCTTCGTGGAATTTTAAAGAGCATTCTTTGGAATTAAGAATACAAAAGGCTAAATCACGTGTTGATGCACCCAAATGATGTAAAACCTGGTCAAAGTAGGGTATTTGATACTTATTTTGGGCCACGAAACACGTATCATGATGGTACAATGCACTTATTTCGCGCCATCGGCGCGAAAATGTTTTGAGAAATGTGCGATTACCACATGGCACGGAAAAATTCCTGGGAGGGTCCACAATTTCGGGGGGACTTCCCCCCATTCTCCCCCCTGGCTACGCGCCTACGCAAGGGTCTGCAGTCCCTCACAAGTTAAAGACAATTTTTAATTTCTGAGTAAGTTTGCTCTTAAATTTTTTGAATTCTTTTGCTTGAACATTTAAGAACGCATTTTAGTTTGCTATGTCAAGTCAAAATAGAAACAAAAACAACACATATACATAGTATATACATGTGCTTAGGCAGAAAATAAGCAACTGCAGACAAAAGAATGAATGTAGAATCGAATAAGTTTGGGGGGTCTAGGGGATGCAGCCCCACCCCCAAGAAGAAGCCACCGACCAAACTACAGCAAATTGTCCCAAGAAATTAATTTAGACCACAATGAAAATTCCAACAACCGAATTTTTCGGCTGAGTAATTTTAAGCTCGATTGCGTAAAAGCGTAGATTTTTGCAAAAAATCGTGCAACCAACGGGAGGGTGGGTGGGTGAGGAGTCCCACAAAAGTAGAAGAATTTTTAAAGCAGGACCTCCTGGATAAATTTTCAGTATAATTTTCGATAATCGTAATTATTGGTAATGTTTGCTTGTTAGGGTACGGTTTTCAGTTTTGTGTTATGAAAATAAAATTTAAAATAAAAAACTGTAAGGAAAAGCGTATACGTAATTTCTATAAAACACACAATACCAAGTAGAAAACTATGTACAAACCATGAGTGAAAAGCTGATAAACCGGGCTAAACAAAATCACATACAATTCGGTTCATCATAATTTCAATGGTAAATATAAGAAATTTGGCGAAATTTTGGAATCAATCACCAAATTCCAGGTTTTTCCAGGTCTTTAACCAAATTCCAGGTTTTTCCAGGTATTTCCAGGTTTTTCCAGGTCGCCTGAACCCTGAAGTGTGGTTTTTTCTGCCAATAAATGGAGAACTTGCCAAACACACAATACTTTGTATCACGCAGACAGTTTTCAATATATATACGTACGTACGTATATATACCCATCGTGATTTAATACCACCTATATACCCACAATACACTTCTAAAAATAGAGACACCTATGTATGAGCATTCACTACATGCCGAATATATTCCAGTATATAGTCAAAATTTGAATATAGGGTTACCTCCATATTGCTCTCGTTGGTAATCGCCAATCCCAACAGTAATTTTGCCCTTTGATCAATTGGAAGAGATTCATATGTTTCCTAAATTATTACAATCACAATCACATACGTACGAAGTTAGGGACAACAAAAATAATATAATAAATAAAGTACGTATATATACCGTCAATGAAATCCCATCTTCCACCAAACCTTTGCCATGTAGTCCCTCAGTAACGAAGGATTTTAACGTTACATTAACGTAACTATGTAGGTTTGTGCAAATACTTTGCGTAAAACTAGGTTTACGCAAAGTCCAGGTTGCATTACATTAAGTTAAAAAACCATAGCCAAAATTACATTTGCGTTACTTCTGGATCTCAAAAGGAATGCCTTAATAAAATTTTTAGAAATGTTTTAAAATCTTTATTCGATAAATGTTTAGTTTGTGATTTCGGACTGTGTATAATCATGCGTAGTGGCTTCAGTTTGCAGTGCTTGCAGGCAGTTTCAGCAGGATGACGATGAGTGGTATAAGTTAGGCGTTTACTTCATTTTCTTGACGTAAATGCTGTTTGTATCTCTACGGAGATCCGCTGGCCACTGCAGTCCTCTTTCTGTGCATAGCACAGTCAGAGAGGTTTTGATAAAACCTTCTCTGGCTATGTTGCAGCACAGATAGAGCCGAGCTGGCTGTCCTTCTTGGACAACCAGGCAGGAGCTCCAGAGATTAGTTCTTCTGCACAGACTCCTGTTACCTTGCCACCGTAGTGGTACGCATATACCGACCACTTAAGGATGGATTGCTGGGTTGGCCAGAGTCGAGAAAGCTTTGTGACTTCTGAGGATCGAACCACCGAGTAACGACCGTAAGTTCGGAACTTCTGACCAGACCCAGGCCTTAGACCACTCGGCAAGGCTATCTCGACCTGGGATTGACATAGACTCGGCGGGAAGAACCCAAATTTTAAAATAAAATTTTGTCTAACGATTTGCAGCAAAGAAAAAATTTATCCGTTTCTTAGATCAATATATATATATATATATATATATAGCCTCGTGATCAATTGGTACGATTTTACCTAGGTTCAACCTTCTATGTGTGGCTTAACCGATGCTAAGCTAACTGCACGATTTGGTCACGTAAATCAAAACAACATACTTCGGCACTTTTCCTCTCCTCATTTTCAGGAAGAAGCATCCGATTCAACAGCTCAGAAAATTCCTGCACACTGTTCGCATCCATTGTTTTTGTCTATGCAGACTTTTTATAATAATAATATATGATGTGAAAATATGTATGTATTCAAAGTTACCCTAAATCAGTCATATCATATCATATATATACATACATAACATATCATACGTATATATATCATGTTCATGTTGTATTCACGAAAATCATTGGTCTTGGAGAATTGGGGGTTGGGGTGGGGGACTCCAGAAGGCCTCCCCTAAACGTTGAGGGGGCGAGCTCTTCCCTACCCCAAATCTCCATTACACCTAACTCTGAAGACCCGCTCCCAAGACATCATAGGTGTAAGGCCGGGGTAGCCCCCTCAAACCCCTTTTTCAATTTCAACCCTCTCCCAAAACTGGTTTACTTTCCGGACATTTTCAGACTTTTTCCAGGTTTTGTCCGGACATTTTCTAGACTTTTTATGAATCACATTGGCTTGCTTTTCAAACATTTTCCCGGGTTTTTCTAAACATTTTGGCCAATTTTTGGCTTTCCTGCCAAATTTACAAAAATGGCTCTTGATTGCTCAGAAGTCGTTCAGATATATATATACAGCAAGTTTGAAAACGCTCTTCCACGACGTCCACGTGAACAACTCAAAATTGCATTTGGACTTCACAATTTTTCGGTCGAAGGTAAAAAACCTGATTTTAGTGGAGAGCCTGTCTGGCTACGTAAGCTAACGTGGCCAAGAAAGCACTCTGGAAGTAAGAGAAACGTGAAAATTACTGAAACAATGTTTATATACGTATTTTATTTCATCGAACTTTATAAACGATTAAACTGACAAATTTGATGAAATCTAGAATCGCTAATGAGTTACCGAGAACTAATATCAGGCATCAGGGTATTTTTTACCATGGGGACGGGGACGCATAGGTTCACCAGGTTTACTCCTCCCAAAATTTTCGACACCCTTTGCTCCCCCCTCAAGAATTTTCGACATTCCTTCCCCCAACTTTCGGCTACCGCCAACCAACCCTCCCGGGGGCGGGGCGGGGCGCGGGGTTGCCGACATAGGTGTGTTAGGGGGGGAACCCCTCCCACCAAATGGAGGGGTCGCCAACCCCCCCCCCTAAAAATTTTTTCCTACCCCTCCCCATAGGTGTACCTGGGGGGGGGGGG
>JASAND010005933.1:0-17806 GCA_030248195.1 Trissonchulus latispiculum | reverse complement strand
ACTGCAGCTGCACACCGCTACTCTCTGCCATAATATGTGAACTAATTGGCACGATTAACACAAAACCGGCCCCAGCTACGATTACCTACATACGCATCAACACACAGGAGAAACTTCCTGCATATTCAGAATTCACCATTGTCACAAAAATAGAAAACACTATCCCGCTACAGTAATCCCTCCAGTATGTGCAAGTTAATGTAGGGAAATCTGGGCAGCAATTTTTGAAAGCCAGGGGCCACAGAGAGCAGAATGTGCTTGGTCGAGAGGGAAATAGCAGTGTCCATTTCTTTTCGGAGTTTGCTCTGATCTAACAGAATTTGTTGTTTTCATTGAAAAATAGCGCTGCAGAGACAGAGAGAGAGAGAGGGGAAAAAACTAGAGAGTGCTTTATCATTCATTGGTTTATTCTGATTACTTAGTTGAATCGAAAAACAGATTCTTGTGATTCCTATATACAAATTTTCAGCAAAATGGCAGATCGTTTTGTTTCGATTTCCTTTGGTTCCTGCTTGGAAATCGAAAAATCTAATTTCGCGAAATCAGAAAACTTGCTATATTAGGGCTCAGCGTGGTAAAAAGTATGCCCACAACAAATCTCAGCTCATTTGGTTGTTCTAAATGATTTTGAGTCGTAGGGGGTAATCAAGACAAGACCCTGTACTTGGCCATTTCTTTGACTGGGGCAAAAAGAGCAAAATTTTTCGGAGCATTCTTTTTGAATGGTTTAAATAAAAGTGTATTTTTTTTACTCTGATATCTCTCTTTTTATATAAAAGAAACATTAATGTGTGGTGTAGAAGTCAGAATGCAAGAACTAGACGCAGCTGTTATTAGCTCTCAGTTCGAATCCCAGGTTGAAAATGACAAAAATTAATTGCAAAGTGATGACTAGGTAGACATACAAATTTGCCATATAGACGTAGATCTATACTTAACAGATATATACATATATGCCAATGTCAGTCAAAACTATTAGAGAGCTGTCACCATGTGCCACTGATTGGTGTGCGTACATCTGTTTCCACACGTTGACTGTGTGTTAAATTGTGTCTGTTTTTGGGTCTTAGAGAAGTGTCACATAGTTGTCACTGTGACACATAAACTAATTTGTGAAATATTTTGTGCGATGAAGGAAGCATTCTGACTCTGCTGTCTAAACTGCAACTTCCGAAATTTACAGATGATCAAAATACGCCATGTTCAACGATTTAAAAGACAACGCTATCTTTCACACTGGGTGAAAGCAAGAAAGACTGACACGAATAATTCATCAAGTTAAACAAACCTGAACCTAAAAATTTATACAACAAAATACAAAGATCTTAGACTCGCCATATAGATTTGGCTTTGCATTCCACCACATGCACATAGGGAAAATTTGTTTGATTAGTATTCGCGTATGAAATTTTTCATATAGAAGCATTTCAGTAAGTTTTTTACAAACTTACAGATTTTAGAACTGAAGAGTAGGGATGAAACCTGGAAACTATTTACTTACCCGGTTTTCACGTTTCATGTTGGAAAGATTAAGAAACGTATATCTGTGGTGGTGAGGTGACTGTTCTTTGCACTTTTTCGACTTTTTTGCGTCTAGATATGAAGTTGGGCAAAATGTTAGTTTTCTTAAACGTAACTGAGCAAGTAAATTCTTTAAATGGGACTGTCTTCGACAATTTCGCACTCGAACTGACATAACTAAATTAAACTTGATGAAGTTATAGGTTGGAACAAATGGTTTGTCATAGTCAGCACACCATCTACTTTTTGATTATAGTACTTAGAAAGATTAGTAAAAATTAAAAAATGTTCTAAAGGCAAAAATCTGCCCGAGCAGAAATTGCTCGGCCCAGATCAGGTTAGATCTCCTGGCCCGGTGCCCCACCTGGTTTCATCGTTGCTAATAAGTCAAAGCTTCATCATTTTTCAAATTTTCGCAGAAAACGTTCAACGAAAACCTTTCAGAGAACAGTAGAGTTGTTGACCGGCCGAGGAAAACCCGTCAAGCCGGCCAGGGAGGCCGGCCGGCCCCACTATGCTGCCAATTACCGCCGGGCGGCCGGCCGGCCCACTATGCCTCCAATTCGGCCGGCCGGCCGGCCGGTCTTCAGAAAAAGGACACTACCTGACTTTATCTGTTATACATAACCAGGAGTAACTCGTATGCATCATTTAATGCTAAAACTTTTGCAAAATACACGAAAAACAGGGAAAAAAATGGGACCGGCCGGCCTTTTTCACCCGTCGGTCGGGGAGCCTGTTTGACCCGGCCGGCCGGTTCGCATCACCCGGCCGGCCGAAACGGCCCCCGGCCAGCCAGGGGCTAGGTCCGGCCGGCCAGGTCCGGAAACAAGCTCGGCCGGCCAGGTCCGGCCGGCCGAGTCAAAAAACCGGCCGGGCAACAACACTAGAGAACACAAAACCAAAGCAACGTAAAAAATTGAGCTGATATTTCCACAGAGGTATTACGCGAATAAACTCTAGTTCAGAAATGTTTTCAGGAAATCAATAACTAAAAAAGCAATCCAAAACCTGAGTCAATTCTCCAACACAGTCAGTTTGCGAAATTAAAAATCACAGCTCTGTGCTTTATACTCTTTTTCTCTCTCTCTGTCTCTGCTATGACAGAAATACCTTTTACCCTTTTCAGAAAACCAATAACTAAAGAAGCAATGCAAAAATTGCGATACAATCACAAGCGAAGAACCTACCACAAAATGTTTTCAGAAAACCAGGAAAGAAGAAATCCAAAAACATTGTCGAGTTTCCTATAGGCAGCAAGCGAAATTAAAAACTGCAGCTGCACACCGCTACTCTCTGCCATAATATGTGAACTAATTAAGCACTAACACAAAACCGGCCCTAGCCAGCGATTACCTACATACGCATCAACACACAGGAGAAACTTCCTGCATATTCAGAATTCACCATTGTCACAAAAATAGAAAACACTATCCCGCTACAGTAATCCCTCCAGTATGTGCACATGAAGGTAGGGGGAAATCTGGGCAGCAATTTTTGAAAGCCAGGGGCCACAGAGAGCAGAATGTGCTTGGTCGAGAGGGAATAGCAGTGTCCATTTCTTTTCGAGTTTGCTCTGATCGAATATAGTTTGTTGTTTTCATTGAAAAATAGCGCTGCAGAGACAGAGAGAGAGAGGAAAAAAACTAGAGAGTGCTTTATCATTCATTGGTTTATTCTGATTATGAAGTTGAATCGAAAAACAGACTTGTGATTCCTATATACAAATTTTCAGCAAAATGGCAGATCAAAATGTTTCGATTTCCCTTGGTTCCCGCTTGGAAATCGAAAAATCTAATTTCGCGAAATCAGAAAACTTGCTATATTAGGGCTCAGCGTGGTAAAAAGTATGCCCACAACAAATCTCAGCTCATTTGGTTGTTCTAAATGATTTTGAGTCGTAGGGGGTAATCAAGACAAGACCCTGTACGGCCATTTCTTTGACTGGGGCAAAAAGAGCAAAATTTTTCGAGCATTCTTTTTGAATGGTTTAAATAAAAGGATTTCTTTTACCTTAATATCTTCCTGCATATAAAAGAAACATTAATGTGTGGTGTAGAAGTCAGGACGCAAGAACTAGACGCAGCTGTTATTAGCTCTAGTTCGAATCCCAGGTTGAAAATGACAAAAATTAATTGCAAAGTGATGACTAGGTAGACATACAAATTTGCCATATAGACGTAGATCTATACTTAACAGATATATACATATATGCCAATGTCAGTCAAAACTATTAGAGAGCTGTCACCATGTGCCACTGATTGTGTGCGTACATCTGTTTCACACGTTGACTGTGTGTTAAATTGTGTCTGTTTTTGGGTGGCAGAGAAGTGTCACATAGTTGTCACTGTGACACATAAACTAATTTGCATATTTCTGAAACGAAGGAAGTATTCTGACCCTGCTGTCTAAACTGCAACTTCCGAAATTTACAGATGATCAAAATACGCCATGTTCAACGATTTAAAAGACAACGCTATCTTTCACACTGGGTGAAAGCAAGAAAGACTGACACGAATAATTCAGCAAGTTGAACAAACCTGAACCTAAAAATTTATACAACAAAATACAAAGATCAGAGACTCGCTATATAGATTTGGCTTTGCATTCCACCACATGCACATAGTAGAAATTTGTTTGATTAGTATTCGCGTATGAAATTTTTCATATAGAAGCATTTCAGTAGTTTTTTTACAAACTTTAGATTTTAGAACTGAAGAGCAGGGATGAAACCCGGAAACTAATTACTTACCCGGTTTTCAGTTTTAATGTTGGAAAGATTAACAAACGTATATCTGTGGTGGTGAGGTGACTGTTCTTTGACCTTTTTCGACTTTTTGGCGTCTAGATATGAAGTTGGGCAAAATGTTAGTTTTCTTTAACGTAACTTAGCAAGTAAACTGGAAAAATGGGACTGTCTTCGACAATTTCGCACTCGAACTGACATAACTAAATTAAACTTGATGAAGCAGGTTGGAACAAAATGGTTTGTCATAGTCAGCACACCATCTACTTTTGATTATAGTACTTAGAAAGATTAGTAAAAATTAAAAATGTTTCAAAGGCAAAAATCTGCCCGAGCAGAAATACCGGGCCCAGATCAGGTTAGATCTCCTGGCCCGGTGCCCCACCTGGTTTCATCGTTGCTAATAAGTCAAAGCTTCATCATTTTCAAATTTTCGCAGAAAACGTTCAACGAAAACCTTTCAGAGAACAGTAGAGTTGTTGACCGGCCGAGGAAAACCCGGCCGGCCGGCCAGGAGGCCGGCCGGCCCACTATGTTGCCAATACCGCCGGGCGGCCGGCCGGCCCACTATGCCTCCAATTCGGCCGGCCGGCCGGCCGGTCTTCAGAAAAAGGACACTACCTGACTTTATCTGTTATACATAACCAGGAGTAACTGTATGCATCATTTAATGCTAAAACTTTTGCAAAATACACGAAAAATAGGGAAAAAAATGGGACCGGCCGGCCTTTTTCACCCGTCGGCCGGCCTGTTTGACCCGGCCGGCCGGTTCGCATCACCCGGCCGGCCGGAAACGGCCCCCGGCCAGCCAGGGGGGCCAGGTCCGGCCGGCCAGGTCCGGAAACAAGCTCGGCCGGCCAGGTCCGGCCGGCCGAGTCAAAAAACCGGCCGGGCAACAACACTAGAGAACACAAACTAAAGCAACGCAAAAATTGAGTTGATATTTCCACAGAGGTATTACGCGAATAAACTTCGTTCAGAAATGTTTTCAGGAAATCAATAACTAAAAAAGCAATCCAAAACCTGAGTCAATTCTCCAACACAGTTAGTTTGCGAAATTAAAAATCACAGCTCAGTGCTTTATACTCTTTTTCTCTCTCTCTCTCTGCTATGACAGAAATACCTTTTACCCTTTTCAGAAAACCAATAACTAAAGAAGCATTGCAAAAATTGCCATACAATCACAAGCGAAGAACCTACCACAAAATGTTTTCAGAAAACCAGGAAAGAAGAAATCCAAAAACATTGTCGAGTTTCCTATAGGCAGCAAGCGAAATTAAAAACTGCAGCTGCACACCGCTACTCTCTGCCATAATATGTGAACTAATTAATCACTAACACAAAACCGGCCCTAGCCAGCGAATACATACGCGTCAACACACAGGAGAAACTTCCTGCATATTCAGAATTCACCATTGTCACAAAAATAGAAAACACTATCCCGCTACAGTAATCCCTCCAGTACGTGCACATGAAGGTTGGGGGAAATCTGGGCAGCAATTTTTGAAAGCCAAGGGCCACAGAGAGCAGAATATGCTTGGTCGAGAGATAATAGCAGTGTCCATTTCTTTTCGAGTTTGCTCTGATCGAATATAGTTTGTTGTTTTCATTGAAAAATAGCGCTGCAGAGACAGAGAGAGAGAGAGAGAGAGGAAAAAAACTAGAGAGTGCTTTGTCATTCATTGGTTTATTCTGATTATGAAGTTGAATCGAAAAACAGACTTGTGATTCCTATATACAAATTTTCAGCAAAATGGCAGATCAAAATGTTTCGATTTCCCTTGGTTCCCGCTTGGAAATCGAAAAATCTAATTTCGCGAAATCAGAAAACTTGCTATATTAGGGCTCAGCGTGTTAGAAAGTATGCCCACAACAAATCTCAGCTCATTTGGTTGTTCTAAATGATTTTGAGTCGTAGGGGGTAATTAAGACAAGACCCTGTACGGCCATTTCTTTGACTGGGGTAAAAAGAGCAAAATTTTTCGAGCATTCTTTTTGAATGGTTTAAATAAAAGGATTTCTTTTACCTTAATATCTTCCTGCATATAAAAGAAACATTAATGTGTGGTGTAGAAGTCAGGACGCAAGAACTAGACGCAGCTTTTATTAGCTCTAGTTCGAATCCCAGGTTGAAAATGACAAAAATTAATTGCAAAGTGATGACTAGGTAGACATACAAATTTGCCATATAGACGTAGATCTATACTTAACAGATATATACATATATGCCAATGTCAGTCAAAACTATTAGAGAGCTGTCACCATGTGCCACTGATTGTGTGCGTACATCTGTTTCACGCGTTGACTGTGTGTTAAATTGTGTCTGTTTTTGGGTGGCAGAGAAGTGTCACATAGTTGTCACTGTGACACATAAACTAATTTGCATATTTCTGAAACGAAGGAAGTATTCTGACACTGCTGTCTAAACTGCAACTTCCGAAATTTACAGATGATCAAAATACGCCATGTTCAACGATTTAAAAGACAACGCTATCTTTCACACTGGGTGAAAGCAAGAAAGACTGACACGAATAATTCAGCAAGTTGAACAAACTGAACCTAAAAATTTATACAACAAAATACAAAGATCAGAGACTCGCTATATAGATTTGGCTTTGCATTCCACCACATGCACATAGTAGAAATTTGTTTGATTAGTATTCGCGTATAAAATTTTTCATATAGAAGCATTTCAGTAGTTTTTTTACAAACTTTAGATTTTAGAACTGAAGAGCAGGGATGAAACCCGGAAACTATTTACTTACCCGGTTTTCAGTTTTAATGTTGGAAAGATCAAGAAACGTATATCTGTGGTGGTGAGGTGACTGTTCTTTGACCTTTTTCGACTTTTTGGCGCCTAGATATGAAGTTGGGCAAAATGTTAGTTTTCTTTAACGTAACTTAGCAAGTAAACTGGAAAAATGGGACTGTCTTCGACAATTTCGCACTCGAACTGACATAACTAAATTAAACTTGATGAAGCAGGTTGGAACAAAATGGTTTGTCATAGTCAGCACACCATCTACTTTTGATTATAGTACTTAGCAAGATTAGTAAAAATTAAAAATGTTTCAAAGGCAAAAATCTGCCCGAGCAGAAATACCGGGCCCAGATCAGGTTAGATCTCCTGGCCCGGTGCCCCACCTGGTTTCATCGTTGCTAATAAGTCAAAGCTTCATCATTTTCAAATTTTCGCAGAAAACGTTCAACGAAAACCTTTCAGAGAACAGTAGAGTTGTTGACCGGCCGAGGAAAACCCGGCCGGCCGGCCCACTATGCTGCCAATACCGCCGGGCGGCCGGCCGGCCCACTATGCCTCCAATTCGGCCGGCCGGCCGGCCGGTCTTCAGAAAAAAAACACTACCTGACTTTATCTGTTATACATAACCAGGAGTAACTGTATGCATCATTTAATGCTAAATCTTTTGCAAAATACACGAAAAATAAGGAAAAAATGGGACCGGCTGGCCTTTTTCACCCGTCGGCCGGCCTGTTTGACCCGGCCGGCCGGTTCGCATCACCCGGCCGGCCGGAAACGGCCCCCGGCCAGCCAGGGGGGCCAGGTCCGGCCGGCCAGGTCCGGAAACAAGCTCGGCCGGCCAGGTCCGGCCGGCCGAGTCAAAAAACCGGCCGGGCAACAACACTAGAGAACACAAACTAAAGCAACGCAAAAATTGAGTTGATATTTCCACAGAGGTATTACACGAATAAACTTCGTTCAGAAATGTTTTCAGGAAATCAATAACTAAAAAAGCAATCCAAAACCTGAGTCAATTCTCCAACACAGTTAGTTTGCGAAATTAAAAATCACAGCTCAGTGCTTTATACTTTTTCTCTCTCTCTCTCTCTCTCTCTCTCTGCTATGACAGAAATACCTTTTACCCTTTTCAGAAAACCAATAACTAAAGAAGCAATGCAAAAATTGCGATACAATCACAAGCAAAGAACCTACCACAAAATGTTTTCAGAAAACCAGGAAAGAAGAAATCCAAAAACATTGTCGAGTTTCCTATAGGCAGCAAGCGAAATTAAAAACTGCAGCTGCACACCGCTACTCTCTGCCATAATATGTGAACTAATTAATCACTAACACAAAACCGGCCCTAGCCAGTGATTACATACGCGTCAACACACAGGAGAAACTTCCTGCATATTCAGAATTCACCATTGTCACAAAAATAGAAAACACTATCCCGCTACAGTAATCCCTCCAGTATGTGCACATCAAGGTTGGGGGAAATCTGGGCAGCAATTTTTGAAAGCCAGGGGCCACAGAGAGCAGAATGTGCTTGGTCGAGAGGGAATAGCAGTGTCCATTTCTTTTCGAGTTTGCTCTGATCGAATATAGTTTGTTGTTTTCATTGAAAAATAGCGCTGCAGAGACAGAGAGAGAGAGGAAAAAACTAGAGAGTGCTTTATCATTCATTGGTTTATTCTGATTATGAAGTTGAATCGAAAAACAGACTTGTGATTCCTATATACAAATTTTCAGCAAAATGGCGGATCAAAATGTTTCGATTTCCCTTGGTTCCCGATTGGAAATCGAAAAATCTAATTTCGCGAAATCATAAAACTTGCTATATTAGGGCTCAGCGTGGTAGAAAGTATGCCCACAACAAATCTCAGCTCATTTGGTTGTTCTAAATGATTTTGAGTCGTAGGGGGTAATCAAGACAAGACCCTGTACGGCCATTTCTTTGACTGGGGCAAAAAAAGCAAAATTTTTCGAGCATTCTTTTTGAATGGTTTAAATAAAAGGATTTCTTTTACCTTAATATCTTCCTGCATATAAAAGAAACATTAATGTGTGGTGTAGAAGTCAGGACGCAAGAACTAGACGCAGCTGTTATTAGCTCTAGTTCGAATCCCAGGTTGAAAATGACAAAAATTAATTGCAAAGTGATGACTAGGTAGACATACAAATTTGCCATATAGGCGTAGATCTATACTTAACAGATATATACATATATGCCAATGTCAGTCAAAACTATTAGAGAGCTGTCACCATGTGCCACTGATTGTGTGCGTACATCTGTTTCACGCGTTGACTGTGTGTTAAATTGTGTCTGTTTTTGGGTGGCAGAGAAGTGTCACATAGTTGTCACTGTGACACATAAACTAATTTGCATATTTCTGAAACGAAGGAAGCATTCTGACACTGCTGTCTAAGCTGCAACTTCCGAAATTTACAGATGATCAAAATACGAAATGTTCAACGATTTAAAAGACAACGCTATCTTTCACACTGGGTGAAAGCAAGAAAGACTGACACGAATAATTCAGCAAGTTGAACAAACTGAACCTAAAAATTTATACAACAAAATACAAAGATCAGAGACTCGCTATATAGATTTGGCTTTGCATTCCACCACATGCACATAGTAGAAATTTGTTTGATTAGTATTGGCGTATAAAATTTTTCATATAGAAGCATTTGAGTAGTTTTTTTACAAACTTTAGATTTTAGAACTGAAGAGCAGGGATGAAACCCGGAAACTATTTACTTACCCGGTTTTCAGTTTTAATGTTGGAAAGATTAAGAAACGTATATCTGTGGTGGTGAGGTGACTGTTCTTTGACCTTTTTCGACTTTTTGGCGCCTAGATATGAAGTTGGGCAAAATGTTAGTTTTCTTTAACGTAACTTAGCAAGTAAACTGGAAAAATGGGACTGTCTTCGACAATTTCGCACTCGAACTGACATAACTAAATTAAACTTGATGAAGCAGGTTGGAACAAAATGGTTTGTCATAGTCAGCACACCATCTACATTTGATTATAGTACTTAGCAAGATTAGTAAAAATTAAAAATGTTTCAAAGGCAAAAATCTGCCCGAGCAGAAATACCGGGCCCAGATCAGGTTAGATCTCCTGGCCCGGTGCCCCACCTGGTTTCATCGTTGCTAATAAGTCAAAGCTTCATCATTTTCAAATTTTCGCAGAAAACGTTCAACGAAAACCTTTCAGAGAACAGTAGAGTTGTTGACCGGCCGAGAAAACCGGGCCGCCCGGCCAGGAGGCCGGCCGGCCCACTATGCTGCCAATACCGCCGGGCGGCCGGCCGGCCCACTACGCCTCCAATTCGGCCGGCCGGCCGGCCGGTCTTCAGAAAAAGGACACTACCTGACTTTATCTGTTATACATAACCAGGAGTAACTGTATGCATCATTTAATGCTAAAACTTTTGCAAAATACACGAAAAATAGGGAAAAAATGGGACCGGCCGGCCTTTTTCACCCGTCGGCCGGCCTGTTTGACCCGGCCGGCCGGAAACGGCCCCCGGCCAGCCAGGGGGGCCAGGTCCGGCCGGCCAGGTCCGGAAACAAGCTCGGCCGGCCAGGTCAAAAAACCGGCCGGGCAACAACACTAGAGAACAGAAATTAAAGCAATGCAAAAATTGAGTTGATATTTCCACACAGGTATTACACGAATAAACTTCGTTCAGAAATGTTTTCAGGAAATCAATAACTAAAAAAGAAAATCAACCTGAGTCAATTCTCCAACACAGTCAGTTTGCGAAATTAAAAATCACAGCTCAGTGCTTTATACTCTCTTTCTCTCTCTCTCTCTCTGCTATGACAGAAATACCTTTTACCCTTTTCAGAAAATCAATAACTAAAGAAGCAATGCAAAAATTGCGATACAATCACAAGCGAAGAACCTACCACAAAATGTTTTCAGAAAACCAGGAAAGAAGAAATCCAAAAACATTGTCGA
Source organism: Trissonchulus latispiculum (assembly GCA_030248195.1). Taxonomy (NCBI): domain Eukaryota; kingdom Metazoa; phylum Nematoda; class Enoplea; order Enoplida; family Ironidae; genus Trissonchulus; species Trissonchulus latispiculum. Next base: position 6,823 of record JASAND010005933.1, on the reverse strand, counting down.
GTTTCCTATAGGCAGCAAGCGAAATTAAAAACTGCAGCTGCACACCGCTACTCTCTGCCATAATATGTGAACTAATTAATCACTAACACAAAACCGGCCCTAGCCTGCGATTACATACGCGTCAACACACAGGAGAAACTTCCTGCATATTCAGAATTCACCATTGTCACAAAAATAGAAAACACTATCCCGCTACAGTAATCCCTCCAGTATGTGCACATCAAGGTTGGGGGAAATCTCTAGCTTAAAGCAACGAACTTCAGCTAATAGGCATTAACAAAATGTGCAACTAGTTTAATTAATTGAAATAAATAATAAAATCAATAGTTAATATATTTAATAATTCTTTATATTTTAGTACTCTTAGCTATATTGGGTTAATAATTGTTACGAAATATACCTCCCATACTTAAATCTGTTAACAATCAACCAAATATGAACACGACACTAAAAGATTGAAGTAGAAGTTTGGGTCAATTTCCAGTCCTTTACAACAACATTTCAAACCAGAAAGCTATTCCGACAAAAAGGTGCTACATACTTTACCTAATTGTTTCAGTTGCTCTGTTGATCCGGCTGCTCTTGATTCCGCCTTCCAGGAATGTCACGACGGGAAGGCCGATCCACGGAAGGAACATTGTCTCTGTCTTCAGAGCGCTCTTCGGTAAGAAATTTAAGAATAGAAAATTTCATCAAATGGTCTGTGCAACCTACTGCTCTTTGGTTCTTGTTATTACAGTTTATGTTTGTTACTTTTTATATTAGCAAGAGTATTACATACATACATGCATAATAGGTGTATAATAGAGTACGCACGCATGGCAGCAATCGGCAAGCAGACTCTGTACTCTGTATTAGTCAGCTAAATCAGTTGTTAGCAACTTTCACTCCAAGAATAAATTTTGATGTTTAAATTTTAATTTAATGTGCTACCAATTATTGAAATTGCGTAAGAAATCAATTTTCAAAAAGGTATAGGTATCGAATAATTTTCTTGTTTCAGAGTGAGTGAGGAAACTTTCCCTGCGAGAGACCGGAGCGACCCGAAGGTGCCGATTTTTCCGGGAGGACGCGGAGGAAAGGGACGCGGACCTCCACCATAAGATGACGCGGAATAAAGCGATACAAGAAATAATTTTAAACCCTACTATCTCTCTATACCTGCATAAACTGAATTTTCTTTCATTGTATTGCGCTATGAAATAATACTAGACTTTTTTGGAAGATGAACCTAAATTGTAAAATAAAGTTCAGGTAGTGTCGTATTTTCAGTAGTTTACTGTATGTAGCAGCTAAGTATTTTTGTAGTAGGTAATTATTAAAATAGCCATTGAAAATTGGTATTTTTTCGAATTGAGTAATGTCGCGGGTCCTAAAAAGGACCACATCCAATTGCTTTAATCATGCCTCCCACAGAAATGTAAGGTGCCCGACTACAGAAAATCACATAGATCAATTGTAATCACTGGGTTACTGTTTTCGGACCCTTGTCAGAGCCTTAAAATTCTTTCGTCAAAGACTTGGACCACTTGTAGTTTCAGGTTCGGGTTTCAAGGACTAAATTATCAAATCCTGAAGGAAAAGCACTTTACATTTAATCAGCACAATAATATTATCCATTATTTGACAGTTCAAGTCTAGGCCTGGGCTAAGGTAGCAGATTAAACATAGAGTAGAGTAGAGCATATCATGAATTAACGAGAGTACTGAGGCCCCTGTTAAAGGTGACAGTAGACCATCTATGTTGCTGAGAAGTCCCGTATAAGTGTAGACGTAGACATAGTACAACTCTTGGATCTTGCACATATCTTGCGCCTTTCCCGACTTCATTCTGTCCGGGTCTTCTCGTATACGTACTGTAAATTTCATTTGCCAGTTTTGACAGTACTGTAGACAGCTGGGGCCAATTTCAAAAAACTTGCGGCGGATTTGCAAGTACGAGCTTGCGAGTACTCGCACTTGCGAAACGCAAGTGCGGATTACAAGTGTTTCATAAAACTTTTCCGCAAACTTGCAGAAATTAGCTAAGCAAGTTGCGGAACTTGGCCCTCTAGCAACGCATTGCAAGTGCGAGTAGAAGGAAAATTGACCATAATTCTTTAAAAAATCATAACTTTTTAAAAACAACTTAAAACATCATCTTAAAGTAGTTACTTCTTAAATTTGGTAAAAATCTGACGAAAATTAACGAAGATAGTCAATTTTTTTGAAAATCGTCTAGTTAAAATCTACTAGACGATTTTACTCGCACTTACAAGTTACAAGTGAGTGTTCCAGCAGGTTTTATGAAACACTTACTTGCTGCTTGTGTTAAAGAGAACTCGCAACTTGCAGCCTACGTGACTCGCAATTCAAGTGCAAGTGCGGATTCTGCACTTGACCCTTTATGCAACACTTGCAGCTTGCAAATCCTTAACTTGCATCTGCGAGTTGCGGAATCCGCAACTTGCAAACTTTTATGAAATTGGCCCCTGGGGCCAATTTCAAAAAACTTGCGGATTTGCAAGTACGAGTTTGCGAAGTACTAGCACTTGAAACGCAAGTGCGGATTACAAGTGTTGCATAAAACTTTTCCGCAAACTTGCAGAAATTAGCTAAGCAAGTTGCGGAACTTGATCCACTTGCACGCAAGTGCGAGTACTTGCGTTACAAGTGCGAGTAGAAGAAAAATTTACCACAATTCTTCAAAAAATCGTGACTCGTTCAACATTGCATAAAATTTATTGAAACTTTCACACAATGTGCAGAACACTTGAAAACAGTTTATTCCTAAATTTTATTAAAAACAAATGAAAATGAGGAAAGATATTCCGATTTTTTTAAAATCGTCTAGTAAAAATCTGCTAGATGACTTTACTCGCAGTTGCAAAGTGCAAGTGACTGATCCAGCAAGTTTTATGGAACACTTACTTGCTGCTAGTGTTCAAGCGAACTTGCAACTTGCAACCCACTTGACTCGCAGTTCAAGTGCAAGTGCGGATTCCGCACTTGACACTTTATGAAATACTTGCAGCTTGCAAATCCGCAACTTGCAGCTGCGAGTTGCGGAATCCGCAACTTGCAAACTTTCATGAAATTGGCCCCAGGTTGCGGAAGTTGACTCACTAGCAACGCAAGTGCGAGTACTTGCATTGCAAGTGCGAGTAGAAGCAAAATTAACCATAATTCTTTAAAAAATCATAACTTTTTCAAAACAACTTAAAATTTACTGAAATTTTCACAACGTGTGCAAAACATCTTAAAGTAGTTACTTCTTGGCTAGTGTTCAAGCGAACTCGCAACTTGCAGCCTACGTGACTCGCAATTCAAGTGTAGTGATGTTTCAGTCACTGAAACTGAAACTGAAACTAGGTTTCAGTTTGTACAGGTTTCAGTTTCAGTCACTGAAACTGAAACTGAAACTATTTTGAGAAGAGACCTGAAACTGAAACTGAAACTGAAACAGTTTTAGGCAGCCGACTGAAACTGAAACTGAAACTATATTGGGTAAAAGACTGAAACTCGGACTGAAACTAGTTTCAGTCTTTCCTTAAATCTTGAAATGTTTGAGGTTTTGAGCTTCGATTCTGTTAACATTGCAGTAAGAGAGCTCGAATAAACATTAAATTGTGCTTTATATTAACTCAGAGAGCGGAGGTATCATGTTCTCGTGCGGAGGTATCAATTTCGGATGCGGAGGTATCATGTTCACGTGCGGAGGTATCAATTTCGGATGCGGAGGTATCATGTTCTCGTGCGGAGGTATCAATTTCGGATGCGGAGGTATCATGTTCACGTGCGGAGGTATCAATTTCGGATGCGGAGGTATCATGTTCGGGTGCGGAGGTATCATGTTCTCGTGCGGAGGTATCAATTTCGGATGCGGAGGTATCATGTTCACGTGCGGAGGTATCAATTTCGGATGCGGAGGTATCATGTTCGGGTGCGGAGGTATCAAGTTCGGGTGCGGAGGTATCATGTTCTCGTGCGGAGGTATCAATTTCGGATGCGGAGGTATCATGTTCGGGTGCGGAGCTATCAAGTTCGGGTGCGGAGGTATCATGTTCTGGTGCGGAGGTATCATGTTCGGATGCGGAGGTATCATGTTCACGTGCGGAGGTATCAATTTCGGATGCAGAGGTATCATGTTCGGGTGCGGAGGTATCAATTTCGGGTGCGGAGGTATCAATTTTGGGTGCGGGGGTATCATGTTCTCGTGCGGAGGTATCAATTTCGGATGCGGAGGTATCATGTTCGGGTGCGGAGGTATCAAGTTCGGGTGCGGAGGTATCAATTTCGGGTGCGGAGGTATCATGTTCTCGTGCGGAGGTATCAATTTCGGATGCGGAGGTATCATGTTCGGGTGCGGAGGTATCAAGTTCGGGTGCGGAGGTATCATGTTCCCGTGCGGAGGTATCAATTTCGGATGCGGAGGTATCATGTTCGGGTGCGGAGGTATCATGTTCGGGTGCGGAGGTATCAATTTCGGGTGCGGAGGTATCAATTTCGGGTGAGGAGGTATCATGTTCTCGTGTGGAGGTATCAATTTCGGATGCGGAGGTATCATGTTCACGTGTGGAGGTATCAATTTCGGATGCGGAGGTATCATGTTCGGGTGCGGAGGCATCAAGTTCGGGTGCGGAGGTATCATGTTCTCGTGCGGAGGTATCAATTTCGGATGCGGAGGTATCATGTTCGGGTGCGGAGGTATCAAGTTCGGGTGCGGAGGTATCATGTTCTCGTGCGGAGGTATCAATTTCGGATGCGGAGGTATCATGTTCACGTGCGGAGGTATCAATTTCGGATGCGGAGGTATCAAGTTCGGGTGCGGAGGTATCATGTTCTCGTGCGGAGGTATCAATTTCGGATGCGGAGGTATCATGTTCACGTGCGGAGGTATCAATTTCGGATGCGCAGGTATCATGTTCGGGTGCGGAGGAATCAAGTTCGGGTGCGGAGGTATCATGTTCCCGTGCGGAGGTATCAATTTCGGATGCGGAGGTATCATGTTCGGGTGCGGAGCTATCAAGTTCGGGTGCGGAGGTATCATGTTCTGGTGCGGAGGTATCATGTTCGGGTGCGGAGGTATCAAGTTCGGGTGCGGAGGTATCATGTTCTCGTGCGGAGGTATCAATTTCGGATGCGGAGGTATCGTGTTCTGGTGCGGAGGTATCATGTTCTCGTGCGGAGGTATCAATTTCGGATGCGCAGGTATCATGTTCGGGTGCGGAGGAATCAATTTCGGGTGCGGAGGTATCATGTTCCCGTGCGGAGGTATCAATTTCGGATGCGGAGGTATCATGTTCGGGTGCGGAGGTATCATGTTCGGGTGCGGAGGTATCAATTTCGGGTGCGGAGGTATCAATTTCGGGTGAGGAGGTATCATGTTCTCGTGTGGAGGTATCAATTTCGGATGCGGAGGTATCATGTTCACGTGCGGAGGTATCAATTTCGGATGCGGAGGTATCATGTTCGGGTGCGGATGTATCAAGTTCGGGTGCGGAGGTATCATGTTCTCGTGCGGAGGTATCAATTTCGGATGCGGAGGTATCATGTTCGGGTGCGGAGGTATCAAGTTCGGGTGCGGAGGTATCATGTTCTCGTGCGGAGGTATCAATTTCGGATGCGGAGGTATCATGTTCACGTGCGGAGGTATCAATTTCGGATGCGGAGGTATCAAGTTCGGGTGCGGAGGTATCATGTTCTCGTGCGGAGGTATCAATTTCGGATGCGGAGGTATCATGTTCACGTGCGGAGGTATCAATTTCGGATGCGCAGGTATCATGTTCGGGTGCGGAGGAATCAAGTTCGGGTGCGGAGGTATCATGTTCCCGTGCGGAGGTATCAATTTCGGATGCGGAGGTATCATGTTCGGGTGCGGAGGTATCAATTTCGGATGCGGAGGTATCATGTTCGGGTGCGGAGGTACCAATTTCGGGTGCGGAGGTATCATGTTCGGGTGCGGAGGTATCAAGTTCGGGTATATATACGTATACGTAATGTATATATATACGTATATAATGTATATATATGTATATATACGTATACGTAATGTATATGTGCGCAAAGTATCAAGAGGAGCACTGTGGACCCACCTCTATGATTGCACTTGTTCGCCCCTAGGCCCTACTATTCACACCAACAGAATAGCATTCGGTACAAATCCCAAATGCCATAAAGCGAAACGCAAAAAGTGGAATACCAAACGCCATACAGCACAAGAAAACGCATTATATGTGGGTACTACTAGCTCAAGTGCCCCGAACAAGTGCAGTCAACAACTTAGTTTTTCTAAGTTGTCCCCTGGCGTTGATATGCTGCATAGCTCACCTACCTACCCCAGTTATCTCGTGGGAACTAAATCCATCATGAGCCATGATTACCTGACCATGACTATAAATATTAGTGAGTATATATAGGAGTTCAGATTTACTTTGACAGAATAAATACGTAGACTCCAAAGTCATGAATATATAATTAAGTTTCAGAGCACTATTTTCAGAGTACGTATATAATATACACAGGCCAGGTATTCGCAGGACCCGGCTCATGAGGGGAGAATGCAGCATATCAGCTCATTCCATTCACCCCCCGGGGGACTTTACTATTCAGTAAACTACATACAGTAAACACCTAAATGGGGCGACAGGAAATAATTTCATTGGTGGGTCCCGACAACACAATATACATAGACGTAAGTAGTAAATACGTATAATAAAACTAGAAAATAATATATATTCCAATATTATTGTGGAGGGTTGCGGGTGTATGCAGGCTCAGGGAGCCTCTTAGATACACCCTACTTTAAGTCTAGAGGAGCGTTTTAACCCTGTGAACATAATAT
>JASAND010005932.1:0-12850 GCA_030248195.1 Trissonchulus latispiculum | reverse complement strand
GCGCTTTTCTAATGAGTGAAGGTTTGTAAACTTTCCCTTCACATGATTGGATAAGTTACTGCAGCGACGTAATCTACATTGGTTGAGGGAAGTCACCCCTAAATGTTCCGCTAACTATTTGCTACCACTAGTATGGTTGACTAACCATTTTCCAATCACATTTGGTGCACCGTCGTAAAAGTTTATTTGTCGGTTTACTTTTGCTTTTACTATTTTGCTACTGACAATAACTTCACTGATAAAACGGTAATACTGATTTTACAATAATTGAGGTAAATTGACGTCAGTCAACATCTTAAGGTGGTGATTCCTTTTGGGCACATATTGTTGGTTGACGGTCCAAATCAAGATGAAATTTGATGAAACTTTCCAAAATAAGTTATTTTAGCATTCTAACACCATCCGCGCAATCCCGCTTCAAAACTTCGACGTCTCCTATCAGGGCGGTTTTTGCCAATTTTTGACAATTACACAATAGCTGCATAGCTATAATTATATTCATTCGAAAGATCTTGCTGAGCTCTACATTTTTGCTTTTTGAAGAATCTTTCTAGCTTTTCGCTATCGGTTTGCAGAAATCAAATAATCTACCATTTCTTGAGCTACACCAGCCGTAAAATTAAACTACGGGTGTCAGTTTGAAGGTCTGTCGAGGCCGATCATCCCTGACATTATAATCTTGTACTATCCCGTACGCTGCATAAAAAATGTAGTTTTTGCAAAAACATGACCAAATATTTTCAGCGATTGTGGAGCATTTACTATGCAAGCTAGAGGGTTGCCACTTACTGGACGTGTTTTACACAAATATACCCAGGGACCCTTTTTAGTTGCCCCGATTGCTGTTTTCTAGCTAAACTGGTCGCTTGCCAAAGTTGGGAAAAGTGGGCAAAAACCAGGTTGCGCATACATTCTAGCTAATCTCTTTATAATAAAGAGCGGTTTCATAATAATTAAAAAAGGGTCCCCAGCTATTTGATAGTAGAATCGAATGATGTGGCCGATTCCTCACGAAAAATTTTACTGCAGTCTGCAAAAAATCTGGAAAATTAAATTACTTCGAAAATGCAGTAAACTAATTTCCAAAACCTAAAGTTAGTTTCACAACATTCATTAATAAGAGCAAATGTTAAGCTACATTTTGATATAAAAATGGCTTCTTAACTCCAATGAATGAATGAGTAATAAGGGTTCAGAGTTGATGTCTCCAAAAGGAATCTAAGCCTTAAATGCCTAGTTCAACACCCGCCTCTGAGCACGCAATCACACACACATGCAACCACCGTATGTTGAACTTCTGCAGCCTTAACAACTCCAAATATTTTAACATATTTTTAATTCGTATTACATAAATTATGTATATAAATTATGTAAGTAAATTGAATTGCTTAGTTTGGTAAATTCACCGTACCTTTGATTTACTCTTCTGAAATACTGACAGTCCTTATGGAAGTATATCTCAAATGCTTTTTAGAAAAGGATTCTATTACTTTGTTGGTATGATATATAATCACAGTGGAGACAGTAAGTTTACAATAAGTTTAGAACCTTCTACCAATGGCTCTAATGTGTGCTTGATACGTTGTGATGTTTCATTTATTGAACTGCATTTTCACTCAAAAACAAAACCAATAAAAAGTAAGCTCTCATAAATGAACTGGCTGACGACAAGACTTTCAGCTAAAAGGTCACATTTTTATTTAATTTAAGCTAATCTTAGTTTAATATGTTTATGCTGACTTTTAAAATGCACTTGAGTTCTGGACTCTATTTTGTGCAAATTGCTAATATTTAACTGTAATTTGGCCTGGCAGTAATTTAACTGTAATTTAACTGTATTTGGCCAGGCAAATTAACTGTAATTTGCAAGTACATGTTAAATGCTGTTCCAGCCCAAAAGGAAAACTTCGCCTTTTCTGATTCTAACTGCTTATTCGATGCAGAATATTGGTCTGTAGATCAGCCAGACGTTGTGCTTTGGAGGGAGACTTCAGAATCTCTACGGCAATGTCCCTTCACCTGGAATCAAAAAATTGGGGATCATTATTGCCACGTTCTGCTTTCTGGCATTCTGTGTCAGATATCATTCTTTGATCCAGCTATCGTTGGCTGTGGTAGGAGGAGCAAACTCAGTGTTCATCGTGGTCCTTAATTTTTGCAAATTTTAGTACCAAGAAGAGCATTGTTCCTTTTAATTCAGAATAAATTATTTCCTCTATCATTATATTACGAGTATGTCTGCAAAGCACCGCAATCAGGCTCTGTGCTTGGTGCTCTGTCAATGAATCCAAACCTGATATCCAACTGGTATTGTAGAATTTGTAGTATATATGTTTTTAGATTGTGGACATTCTCAACGGTGTATTCTTGTCTGGTCCAACTCTGATTTGGTCCAACTGTCACTTAAGGTGGTGTTTCCTTTTGGAGACATCAACTTTGATCCATGATTAACTCATTTATTACTTGGTGTTAAGAAGCCATCTTTATATCAAAATGGAGCTAACACTTTCTCTTTCTAATGGATACTATGAAACTAATTTTGGATTTGGAAAAATTTTTAACGGAATTTTGAAGAAGTGCAATTTTTCAAATTTTTTGCAGACTGAAGTAAATTTTTTCCAGAGACATTTATTATATCAATTGATACCTCTATCAACCTGGGGACCCTTTTTCATTTGTTACGAAATCGCTCTTCGTGATGGAGAAATTAGCAAAATTGTAGGAACAACCTGGTTTTTGCTTACTTTTCCAAACCTAGAAAGTTACATCGCAAACCAAAAATGTAGAGCACAACAAGATATGGGTATTTTTCATTATCACCCCACAGCTATGAAGAAGTACCGAAGAAGCGCAATTTGACTGATTGAGTTGAAATTTGATGGAGGTAAGTTTTGGGACCTGCTGATTTCAAAAATGCAAAAATTTTAAAATTTTATGAAATTTTTAAAAATTTTTAAATTTCAGTTTGGTAAGGGGGGGACCAAGGGGAACCAAAAAATGTTTTGAAAAATTTTGCTGAAAATTTGCTGACAGGGGTTTTCTCGTTTGCTGATCACGAATCTGAAATCGGGTTTTCGCTTCAGCTTTTCGTTATCTCAGGATAAGCTTACATCTTAAGCTTAAAACTTTAAGCTAAGAAGAAACAGCTGAATCGAAAAACTGATTTCAGATTCGTGATCAGCGAACCAGAAAACCCCTGTCAGCAAATTTTCAGCAAAATTTTTTTCAAAAAATTTTTATGTTCCCCTTGTCTCCCCTTACCAAACTAAAATTTTAAAATTTTAAAAAATTTCTTAAAATTTTCAAATCTTTGCATTTTTCAAATCAGCAGGTCCGGAAACCTAGAAACCTACCTCTGCCAAATTTCAACTCAATTAGTCAAATTGTGCTTCTTCGGGACTTCTTCAGAGCTGAGGGGGGATAACGGGAAAGACCCCAAGATCCTTCGAATGAATATATATAATCATAGCCATGAAGCAGCTCCAGAATTGTCAGAAATCAGCAAAAACTGCCTGGAACGAAGAGGTCAAGTTTTTGAGGCGGGATTGCGCGGAGGTTGTCAGAATGCTAAAAGAACTTATTTTGGAAAGTTTCACCAAATTTGGTCTTGATTTGGGCCGTCAATCTACAATACATGCCCAAAAGGAATCACCATCTTAAATTGTTAAACTCCGCCCACTTTACTAAAGAGGGGTGTCTTACGGTAGCTTTTATTACTTGAAAATAGAAATGAGCGTAGGGGACTCTTTTCAAGATTTTCTTTAATGATGCAGCAAAAACCGTGATTTTAAGTTAAAATTAATAAAACTAAATTAAGCATCTTTCTATACCTATAACTTCCCAGCTAAGATTTAAAACTTTAAAACTAAGATAAACTGAAATAAAATTCATTCCAAGATTCCATTGACTTTGAAAGCTTAACAAAATTCAAATTCAAAATTGCACACCAAGCTAAAAATTACAAGTACATTACAAGTAATTACAGTACAAGTACATGACTATAACCTGCGCGCATATATTTTTTTGGTTTGGGCTCACCCACTTGTAGGCACACGACGTGGAACATCAGTGGTGCTCTCCGCAGACCGCAGTCAAGAGGCGGAGAGACGAAGATCATGGACAGAAACATGATCCCCAAGCAGAACTACCATACGGTATTTCAGTCACGCCCAAGGCAACAGAAGTCGTTTATCCGACTGCTGTTGCCCCCCGCTTGGTAATAGCAACTATGATGGCGGAAAAGGAATTGCCTGCTCGGTAGGCAAAAGAGGTAAAAATAGGCTGCAGAATTGGAGATGGCAGGGGAGGCCGAGCTCTATGAAAGGAAAGATTCAAAGATGCGGTCTGAGAAGCTCTGTAAAATTAAGATTTTAAAAAATTGGTGTTTTAAACGTTTTTAGCATAAGTTTAAGCTTTGAATTTTACTTTAACAAAAGGGAGAAATGTTGGGATTAAATTCTTAGTCCGAAAACAATTTAATTACATAATATTCTCTATCTGAAATTTATTTTTGATTAACTAATTGATGATGTGATAAAAACACAGGGGGACCTTTTTCACCCCCCCCCCCCTGCCTATCGCAACCTAATTTCGATCACAAAGTAGTTCCGATACAGATTTTCAAAGATTTTAATATCTAATGTTTTAAAAAAACTTAACAACTTAGCTGGTATTTGAATCCTATCCAATTTGCCAGTGATTCCATTGAAATAAGATTCCAAACTGTTGGACACAGGAGGGACCATGCACACCTCCTGTGCCGTTGATCTTCCCTCTAAAACAAAAACAAAATTTAAGTTAATGTTCTAAAACTTACATAATATGCAGCTTCCAGCTGCCACGCACTTGATCAGGTCCAGTAATCGCGCGCATATATGTCTGCGTTTGTAAATAACCAATCATAATTGTTGGGCCAATTCAGAGTTGGGCCAAGTAATACCAAACCCTCAAAACTAGCTTCGTCACTCACTGGGCCACTGCACATTTGTAATTTATTTGTAGCAGAATGCGAAAATCACAATCTGGAAAACGGGGTTGTAATTCTGCAGCCAAAACAGTATAACTCCAGTGAGACTGAAATCATATATGAAAGATCTAACACCACCTACTCGTGTGCGGATGGATTTGTTCTGGAGGGATCTGAAGCATCCATCTGCACTCACAATGGCAGCTGGTATCCGCCGCCACCCACGTGCGAAGGTAATGGTGACATTGTTTGGATAATGAGGCAAAGAACAGTTTTCGTTGCAGATTCCATAATCCTACTAGTTTAAAGTTAGTATACAAGTTATACAAGTATACAGTATTAGTAATGGTTAATTAGTAGCTGGTAATTTTGTAGTTTTTCCTCTGTCTCTGCTGGATGATCAAATGTTGACTTGACCGTGACTCCACCGCAACACCCATTGACTACAAACTAAATCAAAGGATATATTTAGTTGCTTTTACAACACTAAATAGTTGTAAATGTGTTAAAAATACAACAAAGAAATTTGCTCTTCGTTGTAAAATATAAATTTCCAGTTAAATTTAGAAATAACAACCACAAAAGTGACGCAATCCATGCCATCATCATCGTCATCATCATCATTTCCAACTACATCAGTATCCAAAGCAGCAGCAATAACAAACGCAATTCCAACAGCCAAATCTGTGAAAAAATCTATTTCAAACGTAGCCACATCCACAACTGTCCGTACTTCCTTTGGTTCCACTGAAAAAACGACCTCCAAAAGTAAGCTTTTCAGACATGCATAAAGTCGAGACTCGAGGGAAATAGTCGTTTCAAAATGCAAACCTGGGTTCAATTCTCTTGCGCTGGTGTCGTGAGATATGTACCGGTCCTCCTCGAACATTCCCTCCCTCCCATAGCAAACTTTCACTGCAGCGATCTAAGCTGACCTTTTCGCTTTTAAACTGCAGTAGATTCCTCTTGCATACGAATTTTCTCTGGCATATGTAATGCTGTACTAGCAATGGTAAGAAATGGTTTGGTGATACTCCGTTAGGCGCGCACCTTACAATTTTTCGCAGTTGACAGAAATGCTCTACTCCGGTAGGCGCACACCTTACAAAACTGAGGGTTTACTGTAATACGCGCTACTCCGGTAGGCGCACACCTTACTAGATTGAAGATTTACTGTAAAACGCTCTACTCCGGGAGGCGCACACCTTACAAATAGTGATTTCTTGTCGTTTTTGTTGAAGTATGTACTGAACTCTTGGCGAAAATACTTATAATTATTATAAACTTACTTAACAATTATGAAGTGATGTCAACTACTATGTAGTTACATATACAATAGCGTCCGAATAAACTCAATTGCTTAACTTTTACAAATTAATTAATCACTGCAACATGGCAAACAGGTATAGATGTATAGGCGTCGGGACAAAATACACAAGATTTTAGCACAACTCCATTGAAAATGTGTAAGTTCCGCCTTTGTTTCGTCAATTTTAGGAGACATCTACAATTAAGAGGGACCACTTTTGAGGTTATTTTACCTACTTTCTCTACATATTTTATTGTCCAAACGGTATATATATTTTAAAGAATTTATAATTCAGTGTCACTGCGGAATAGGCCTTTGAAGTTTCGTAATTAATATTTGAAGATTTAAAATTTATACCAAGTTAAAATAAAATAAATTAATAATTAAATAAATTACAATTAAAAACCAGGCTAAATCAAAATTCTAATTACACAACGGCGCAGTTTAATATTTCAGCATGATGTATATATAATTTATTAATTTATTTTTAATTTTATTATGTATAATTTAAATAATACCTAATGACTACTATTTGTTAATACAGAAGTTGCTCCAACAGTTCAGTCCATATTAACGACGACAAGAAATCACTCTTTGTAAGGTGTGCGCCTACCGGAGTAGAGCGTTTTACAGTAAACCCTCAGTTTTGTAAGGTCTGCGCCTAACGGAGTAGAGCATTTCTGACAACTGCGAAAAATTGTAAGGTGTGCGCCTAACGGAGTATCACCAATGGTTACCTGCAGTTTGCATATGGCATCAGAGTTTTCACTAGAATCTATTGTCGCCTATGTTAACAAGGAAAACCAGAGGGAAACCCAGGTGCTAGTGTGTCAGCCCCTGCTACATGGTTCCGTCTACTTTCCCAAAAGTCCTCCTGTCGCAAACACTAATTGTGGGACTGACATGTTACCGAATACTGAGAAGACCCTCAGATGGGTTAACCAGTGTAGCGCTTCTACGAGGGCTGGTGGACCAAAAGGAAACCGATGGGCAAGCCCAAGACGGGAGGCGTCAGCCACCTTGTACCAACGAAACCAGAACCTAGGAAAGAGAAGGGAAGAAGAGGCTTCACGTTTTAACTCACCACTGAAAGTAAAGAATTGGCCCAGCCGGGGTTCGAACCACGGCTCTTCTGCTTCGAAGTACTGTTGTTTTTGATTTTTGATTCGAATCGCATCAAAACCATTTTGATTCGACTTTTGATTTTTGATGCACTGAATCGAATCGAATCGGTAGCGTAGAAAATCGAACTGCATCGAACCGCAGTAATTGTGTTAATAGCAAAATCGAACTGCATCAAATCAAAAATATTCTAGTTGAATCGTTATTTTTGATTTTTGATTCATTTTGATTCACATTTTGATTCAGGGAAATAGGCAGCTGAGCAAGAGAAACAGTGGAGAAAATGTGTGCGTGTGTATGTGTACTGCTTTTGCGTGCTTTCATCGTTTGTGTGTAACTATATTTAGCACAGTGGCAACGCCAACGGTGGGTCAACATTTGACTTCACACGACCCACTCCACTGCATCCCCCTGATTATAGCAATGAGTTTTTATTATAAATTTCACTTAGGTTGAGACAGTAGACTTAATTCTTGGAATTGTTTTTGTTGTAGCTGTCTCAGAACTTAATAATCAAAAACTGATTAAATTAATTAAATTAAATAGAATAACTACAAGTTCTAATTTTTTCCGCCTATCACCGATCAAGTATACATTACTAATTATTTTGATAATGATAATCTTTTATTTGAGTGTAAAAAATATAATGCAGAAATGCGGAATCTAAAACTTACATTTCAAACTGTCTCCAGGTTTTCAACTTTTATACCCTGATTTGCAATTTGCGAGTTTTTAAAAACAATCATTGTTTTTCAGATTTGGATTTGTGGTACGCAGGTGATTTAGGGCACAAGCAGGCACAGGGTTTGGGGGTCCCTAGAGTTGGAACCGGAACCCCTGAATCAACATTAGTGACATTATCTCTTCTGCTTAAATAAAATTAAAATTATAACATGCTTGAAAAATTAGGAACATGTATTGTTTAATTGTGAGGAAAGTTTTCGACATCCTTTATATTTATTCTTGAATTTCGAAATTTTTTGTTTTCATGCTTCTAATTTTTCAAATTTTGTTAAGTTATTTGGTCTGTATTACCAAATGCAGTTTTGCAAATGTCTAAATTAATTTTAACGAATTTTCTAAATTTTCTAAAATTCCAAGTAGTAATGGAAGGAATGCGGGCATTTTCGTTCAGACGTGAACAATAAAGCGCAGAATGAAAGGTTTAACAAGCTTTCATTTCAATTTCAGCTTCAACCTATTTTCTGTTTAGATCTCTTCCCAAGTTTCAGTTAAACTTCAATTTTTAAGTTTCAGTTAGGTTTCAGCAGTGAGCAGTATTATTTCAGTTTCAATTTCAATCGGTGATTCAAGATTAATTTTAGTTTCAGTCGGTCGAAGAAACTAGTTTCAGTTTAAGTTTCAGTCGGGAACACAAAATTATTTTAGTCTCAGTTTTAGTTACAGGCGTAATTTCAGTTTCAGTTCATTCAAAAAACTACAGTTCTAGCCTTCAGAAATGGTATATATAAATTAACGATTACTCATGCTCCTAGTGCAGAGTATTAGAAAGATAACGGCTTAAATTCTTCAAATATTCATGTTTTGAAGAAAGACTGAAAATAGTTTCAGTAATCCGAGTTTCAGGAATTTGCTCAAAGTAGTTTCAGCTTCAAACTGAAACTACTGTGACTGAAACTGAAACCTGTACAAACCTGAAACCTAGTTTCAGTTTCAGTTTCAATTTCAGTGACTGATGCATCACTAGCTGTTAGTTAGCTAGTTAGTGTTCAACAGATTAGTGTTTGGCAATCGTATTTAGTTTAGTTGGATACAGTTAATTTTAAGAAAAATAAAAAATCGAATCAAAAATCACTAATTTGGAAATCTGAATCGAATCGCAGCTTGCTCAAAATGACCGAAATCGAACTGCATCGAATCGTTTCAAATTTAAGCGGTCGTAAATCGAACTGAATCGAATCGTACATTTCGGAGCAGTAGTAAAACTGAACTGAATCGAATCGAAAATAAAATAGTTGAATCAATACAACCCTACTTCGAAGTCAGACATGCTAACACACTATACTGCAGGGCCATCGGCTGAACTTCCATATCAGCTTATCAATCTTTCTTATGTCTGCTTCCCTTAAACTAGCACCAAGAGTCCATAATTCCCTTATATTATTAGAAGAAGAGTAAGCCACTAGAGGGCTTCTCTTCTTGGCATTGCGTAACGGTGCTCCGACCATAATACGCGAATGTTCCCCCGTTTGGGGGGGGGTCGACCAAATCGACATTGCATACCCCCCTCCGTTTGGTGGAGGGGTAGCCAAAAAGAGGTCCCCGTTTGGTGGGGGGGTAGCCAACAGCCAATCAGATTGCAGAAACCCCCCCCCTCCGTTTGGTGGGGGGGTAGAGCAGAGGATTACGGTAGTTTTTGTTCTATTCGAAAATGGGTCCCCGTTTGGGGGGGGGGGTCGCTCAAGCAGGCTAAGTTTTGCTCATTCTTATTGGCTGTTGGCGACCCCCCCAAACGGGGACCACTTTTTGTGACCCCCCCCCCAAACGGGGACCCCTTTTGCATACCCCCCACCAAACGGGGACCTCTTGTGTCGCCCCCCCCCAAACGGGGACCCTTTTTCAAAAGCCACAATCAACCTGCCTACCCCCCACCAAACGGGGAGGGGGTTTCTGCAATCTGATTGGCTGTTGCCTACCCTCCCCCCCCACCAAACGGGGAGGGAGTATGATTTGGCGACCCCCCCCCCCCAAACGGGGGAACATTCGCGTATTGTGGTCGGAACACCGTTACGCAATGCCAAGAAGAGGAGCCCTCTAGTGGCTTACTCTTCTTCTATAATATAAGGGAAATTATTATGGACTGTTGCTAGCACACTTCAGTTTGGCCGCTTCGTCTAAAGATTCCACGAAGCCTTCCTTTGCATGGATATGAAATCAGACCGCAAGTTATGTCTGTCAAATTTTAACTACTATTTAATACGGCTAAACAATCTGTTTTGTTTTTTATTTCAGAGTGCACTAATGTCGTCATAGGAAGTCGCTGTTGGCATCCCCTAATGCTGGCGGTTATTGCCGCAGCCATAACTGTCGTTATGGTTGCCGCAGTAGTGCTTGTCTATCAGTTTATAAGATATAATTCCTTCAAACCTACTTAGGAGATTGGTCATTCTGTGGTGCGGATCGCGCTCGCACCTGATTCAATTGTCACTATGAACATTCTCATTTCAATCTTCGTTGTTTCTATTTCTTTAGCTAATTTTAATAATAAAGCATTTTTGTATTGAACTTTTTGCAAAACAATTAAGAATTAAAGAATTAAAAATCTGAAAGAAACTCCAACACCAGCACCCACAACGACTACCACCGCGACAATTGCCAAAACAAAAGAATCGCAAGGAAGACTAGATTCACGTCTACTTAGCCCAGAAGATGTTCAGACCCATCTCCGCCATCAAGCCTATCAAATTCAGCAGGATCGATCATATTTTCCATCCCGTTCTCTCAGCCTTACTGGTTTGGAAAATTGTTTGTCCGATTAAGCCTCTGGACTAGATCAACTGCTTCAGTCGTTTGGCCACGATCTGAGTAAAGTTCAATCTGGCATCTGTATACTTGACCCTGATTTTCTTCAACAACTACAGCTAACAAACCCGGCTACCCAATCGATATTCTGAGACAGTCTGATGCAAGAAGGAAACTTCACCCTGCCTAAGGATCTTATTTAATTGTTTTTTTGGCAAGCCGGGAGAAAACACTAAAGACTGGTTTGTTACTTTTGATCCTATTGTAGATGCCCAAAGCTGTGATGTTGCCGGAAAGGCTAAGTTTGTCCCAGTTTTTATGCAGGATCAGGCCCATGAGAAGTTACACCAGACAGGAAGAACGGACTATGGCCAGCTAAAGGCTGAGTTGATCAAAAAAAAGCTGAAATGCTGGCCAGACTGAGTTCAGCATCTAGTCACCAGCGACCACATGAGACGATAGCAGATTTTGCTTGCCACATTCAACTTAATGGTGACGGATATCCCGATACTACTTTTGATGGCAAATATATTCTTGTTTTCTGCAGCTTTCTCCAGAACCTAAAGTTGTATTATCAGTGTTCTTTCTTGCCGCTGAACCCTGCTAATTTCCAGGATGCCGTGCAGAAAGCTCAACAGTTAGAAGACATCGAAGCCATTTACCCCCCATATAAATACACAGCGGCCACACATGCCTCCTATATGGCTGCTTTGCCACTGCCATCTTTAACTAATGCTATCTTCACCAAGCCCACCGCTGGTCTATCTGGACTCTCTACGCTACGGTACTACAGCCATAAGCGATCATTATTAGCTCACCATAGTCCGATCTGTCAGACAACAGGGTTATTTATGCTGCCGTCTGCAGATAAAGACTGAATCAGATACAACATATATAATCTACTCGAAACGGATGGAACCGAAATAATGATTATCCTTATGGATGCCAAGGATTCTACGTACGTATGAATTTCCCTCCACTCCGACGAAGCGTTAATTTGATTTTTCGGTCTCGTCTCTTTATTCAGCAATATTCTTCACTTTTTTTCAACTAAGTAATCCATGAAGACACGACGAAACTTTGGATAGGACTGTATAGCACCCGAACCAACAGTACTGACAGTATAACGATACACAAAATTTCGAGAGGAGAGTATCAGTATACCCAGTGCAGTCAAGATTTTTCTTCGTCTAAAAGGAAATTAAGAAAAATTAAAGAAGGAAAGAAAGTTGCACACCACCACAGGCTAGGTTTAAGCCTAAGCGTAAGGAACTGTCTCAAATTTCAAGGCGAAATAAATCGTATTTTTCAGCTATCTTAGATCGTATTGCAAAATCGTATATGCGTTTTATTTTTTGACTATACTAAAAACTGAAAAACGTCACAATGTTGCTTCCGTTTTAAATTTTTTCACACTACTGCACAACAGCTTTTTAGCTTAGTTTTTGCTGTAAACAAAAAGTAGAAAGGTCTGACTGGTAGACAAAGTAAATTCATACGAAAACGTATATCAGCTGCTAAATGAAATGTTTTAATAAATCGCATTATTTGATTTTCAATTTGAGACAGTTCCTAAGCCAAAGCTAGATATTAATCTTAAGCCTAAACCAAAGCCTAAGCCTAAGCCTAAGCCATATTTTTAACTTAGGCTTAGGTATACCCCGTGACGTCAAGATAAGGTTTTTCTTCATCTAATAATTGTAGTAATCCACCAATGCACCACACAATTCTTTAATAATCCATAACTACAAGACCAATAAGGACAGTAATCCATGGCGCTGCCAGCCAAAATTTCAGTAATCCATAGCGCTGTGAGAGGAAATGTGCCAAATCCACTACGCTGCAAGATAAAAAGGCAGTAATCCATGAAGCCGATACGTCAGAGACTGGTGACACAAATCACCGAAGATTAATATTCGTCATCAGCCAATCAGCCATCTTGCACTGGACTCACGTCGTCAGCCAATGCG